>JBBPDC010197300.1:0-32528 GCA_037974485.1 Hemigrammopetersius urotaenia
GTGTGTGTGTGTGTGTGTGTGTGTGTTCCCAAGACAGGAACCGAGAACCATTGTCTTAAAGACTTTCTCCTTCCTTGTTTTCTCAGAGGTCCATCCGCTCATTCGGAAATGATGACCGTCATGTGATGGCCAAACACTCCACCATCTATCCATCCTCAGAGGATCTGGAGGCTGTACAGAGTCTCGTCTCGACTGTCGAGTGCGCCCTCAAACATGTCTCTGATTGGCTGGACCAGGCCCAGGGCGACCAGCCAAACCCAGCCGGCCCCCAGGAGGAGGAAGCAGAGGCCAGCAATGACGAATCAGCAGAAGGAAGTACCAAGTCAGTGTAATGCTGCATGCTGGGAGTTACATCTACCTACATTATCATCTGATTCTTGTTCTGTCGCTCCTGTTCTCTCCCATTCTCTATATTTTGGTCTTCACACTGAATTTATTTTAAGTGGACTCCTATTCATATCAGTTAAAATACTCTAGTTTATTTCTCTTGTGTGTTACTCTTTTAAAACACTTGTTCATTTATCTCTCAAAGTTAACATTGAGGTACATTTTTTATGAGTATTCATTGTTTGTCTTAAAGACTTTATATTGAATATCAATATTATGTCTTTCAATAATGAGTCTTTAGGACAAACTAAAGTTTTTGATGTCAAACAAAAAATGTGTATATCCAACATATGTATTTTGAGAGACAGAAAAAGCATACTCTGAATCATATCATTTGTTTATATCGTAACACTAAACCAAGAGTACAGTAATCCCCCGCTATTCGTGGGGGTTATGTTCCAAGAGCACCCGCGTATAATGAAAAACCGCTATTATTATTAATATAAGAATAACAATAATAATGATTATTATTAATATATTGTTATTAATAATATGATGGTGATGGTGATGATGATGACGATGATAACAATAATAATTACTAATAACCACAGCTATTATGATTATTATTGTTATTTATTATTATAATTATTATTATAATTATTATTACCCTCTTGTTGTTGTTGTTGTTGTTATTATTATTGTTATTATTATTATTATTATTATTATTATTATTATTATTATTATTATTATACATTACCCGTAACGAAAATATTAAGGTAAGCCCATACTCTTATTCATACATGGGCATTTTCTTTGGTATAAACTGGTAAATACAGTAATAAATTAGTGTAATTTTTAGTAAAAAAAATACAGTAAAATGTAGAGGTAATCACCAATAATTTTTATAGTTCAGTAATTTACTGTTCATCAGCGACGCGTCTTATTGTAGAGATGCAAACATTTGGACGGCAACTGAGCTCAACAGCCTCTTAATTAATTTACAGTACAGTAATAAAACAACTGGGTTTATTTTTTGATATATCTAAGAAAGACACACAGAAAGCCGTTTGTAAAGCGTGCAGTGCCAACATTACTAGAGGGGGTGCATCCACAAAGTCGGCATTAATTTATCATATAAAACCAAAACATCCCGATCAAGCACAGAAGAGGTGAGATCCTTCTAGCACACTCACTCAAAATAATTAACACACTATTTTGTTAAAGGCCTACAGAGAATGTTGTTTATCGTTCAGCAGTTGTAAAACACTTGTTCTGAAAACACTGTTCATGCACTTCGCTCAGAATATTACTTGAATTTACTAGTTTTATGAGAGAAGATATTTAATTGTTTAATATTTCAGCTATCTTGCTTTCAGGCTCTTCATGATTGTGGCCAAGTAAATTATTTTATTTTTTTTATATTGTGCATTGTTTGAATGCTAAATAAATATTTTCATTGTAACAGATTTATTTTTTTAATAATTTAATAATAATAATTTCTTTCTGTGTTTTGGTTTAGGTTTTCGACCAAAAAATAATTTCAGTACATCCCTACTATTTGTTTCAAAATAAGTAAAATGTTCTTAATAATTTAGAAGTAAAATGCATAAAAAAATATTGCCACAAAAACCAAATGTGGAGAATGTTTGCAGGTCCCGCATTGTGGAGATTTCCGTGTAAAACGATGCGTTTGTTTCTCATTAAAAATTCTGCGTGTGACTAGATCCGCAAGTCCTGATCCATGTAAAACTGGGGGATTACTGTATTTTAACTGACATAAGAGTCCATATTCTTTGAGAGAAGGAAAAAGATATTCTTGACTTAAAATGTAAGGCATTAAATATTAAGTCTTTAAGACCATTGTGTGTAAATTTTAAGCCATGTCATCAACTACAGTGCTGTGCAAATGTCTTAGGCACATAGGCAAAGTGTTTAAAGCAATTTCTATCAGTAAAAAGGTTTCTTTTTTCTAAAAAGTAATTGATATTAATGGAGTAGTGATGGCCTAGTGGGTAGGATATTTGCCTCTGAACCAAGAGGTCATGGGTTCGAATCATATCTTCAGGATACCACCACTGGGTCCCTGAGCAAAACCCTTAACCCCAAGTTGCTCCAGGGAGACTGTCCCCTGCCCAAATTTACTTGGCCGGCCCAAATTTACTGGCAGCCCGGTATACCCGATGGCCAGTCCAGCCCTGCTGGGCTTCCATGAAGAAAGAGATCTAAAATTATTTGTATTTATTGTAATAAGCTTTTAAGTATACTTAGGTGCCTACGACTTTTGCACAGTACTGTATGTATTTTGTCTTCACATTCTGAGTTTGATTTGACAAACTGTTAGCTAAATGCTAAGTTGCATAGTTCATTGTTTATGCACTAAAAGTAAAATGTAAGGTTTTAGTGTGTAAACAATGAAAAATGCTTTTCTCTCAGCTGGTATGGAATATCAAGGCTTAACATTAATGAAAAAAAACTCTGCATAACTCTTAAGGGGCTGAGATTAAATGAATGTGTAATTTCTCTCTCTCTCTCCCTCCCTCCCTCCCTCCCTCCCTCCCTCCCTCAGTGAGGGCAGCAGCAGTAGTGTTGATGGAGGGAAGATTCTGTGTGGAGTGGTGCGGATCGGCCTGGTGGCCAAAGGGCTGCTAATAAAAGATGACATGGATCTAGAGCTGGTGCTCATGTGCAGAGAGAAACCCACACAGGCGCTGCTGAGCACCGTCTGTGACAACCTCCCACTGCAGATAGAGGTACAGAGACATACAATACAAACATTGTCCTTCATAGAACTCAAAACCAACATTGCCAAACCATCCAGTCTTTTGGTTTGTCAGGACAACGGACAGGCTTGGAGAGAGGCCATTGTTTTTAATTGTCCATGCAAAAAAGAAAAAAAACCCAATAAGGATACAAAATAACTGGGAAGATAAATTTCAGCGAGAGTTTGTAATGTTGTGAGAAACATGCAGGTGTAGCAGGACATCACTAACAAGTCAGGTTAGGCTTTCATCACACAGCTAAACACCACCAAGCAAAATCTCAAACCAGACTATAAAAAAAACTAAAAAGAAGACACTCCTGAATAACAGAAAACCAAGACCAACTGATTACAGAGGTGGAATCAGGTGTGCCTCCTGCTTGGTTGGAATGAAAACCCATGGTTTAGAGGCAGCACGGTTCCTGTATACCTATGGAAAAGAGACTTTTGTTTTCAATACTTGACATAATTAAATTGGTTAGGCCAGTGCAGTTTGACATAAATACTTTGTCAGAATTGTTCACAGCGATAGTGAGGGAAACTAGATGTCTACGAAGTTTAATGCTGCACAAGTGCCATCAAAGTAAATAATTGCATGAACAGGTTATGATGATGATGTTTTACTCCATGGTGCAGTTTAAAAAAAAACAAACTGTAAAATTCCAACTGTTTAACCGTCAAGATTTCGTTAAAAAACTTAGAAGCTGCGTGTAGGGCGTGTGTGTGTGCTTGCGGATGTTACTTAGGGGGCAACAGCATGAGGACTAATGACCTCAGTCTATTTATATTCATCATGTGTAATTAATCTAGACCTACCATCCAGGGTCTTCCTTAATTAGACACCTAGTCAGTCCCCACTAGGGCAACGGAAGGACGCACGCAGTTGATGCACCCTCACACATGCATTTATACAAACTTTAGGCATGACTACATGCACACGCTCTCTCAGACCGTTAACTGTGATTATATTGCTGCAGGTCAGGTTGTAATGTAATAGATCAGCTTTTAATGGAAGAGCAGCCTCCTTATCAGCCTGAGCCTCTGTCTGTCTGACTGTTTTTACGTTCTTTCTCTCTGTTCTTTTCTCTCATTCTCTTTCTTCCACTCTTCCGTTCTTCTCTAATTCTTTATTGCTTTCTCTAGTTCTCCCCTTTCTCTTTATTTCTCGTTTGTTCTCTCTCTCTGTCTCTCTCTCTCTCTCTCTCTCTTTCTCTCCTTCTCTCACTTCATTGTCCTCTACCCCATTACTGTTTCTGTTTCTGTTGTCTCTCTCCTGTTCTTTTCCCATTCTCTTTATTTCACTAGTCTCTCTCTAATTTTTCATTCTTTATCTCTCTTTCGTTCTTTGTACTCTTTCTTTCTCTCTCTCCCTCCCGCTCCTTCCCCCTCTCCCTCTATCTGTCTCGTGCCCCCTTTTGTTCTTTCTCTGTCTGCTAGAATGAACGAGAGGCTGTATATCCTGATTCTTTTGATTCATGTATACAGGCAGACATGAAATGGAGTGTGTTTCACTCATTACAGCCACACACACACACACACACACACAGTAGATCCGAGTGTTGGGGGAGGAGTAATTTCGTTGTTTTATTTACATGAAAAAGCCATGCCGTGTGTGTGTCTGTGTATAATTAATAGAATGAATAGTCTAACACTGATCCTGCACCTCAGACCAGATTATATTAAATCAATCCTCCACACACTCCGCCCCTCCTCATAAGCTGCTTTGTGTATGTATTGTGAATGTGCATCATTAACTAGGAGCCTCTGGC
Organism: Hemigrammopetersius urotaenia; assembly: GCA_037974485.1. NCBI lineage: Eukaryota > Metazoa > Chordata > Actinopteri > Characiformes > Alestidae > Hemigrammopetersius > Hemigrammopetersius urotaenia. The sequence goes on from JBBPDC010197300.1 coordinate 4,855, forward strand.
TGATTCCCCATTTCTGCTGTCATGCAGGAATATCAGAATGTCTGTTGGCAATGTTTCAGCTGAATCAGTTCACAATGTTGGAATTTATTTTCAAATCCAAAATTTTCTCCCCCAAAAATCTTGATGCACTGGGTATTTTATAAGCAAACCAAAATACAATGCTAATATTAAGCATTGAAATGGGTTCCTCCTGTATTATTTGTGTATTTGGTGTATTTTTAAAACTAGTTTAGAAAAAAAACAAAATATAATTGAGTCAAATCATGTTCCTTTTTGGGCCAGGTGTTGTGCTTGGCTTTGCTGTGAATAAACTCTGTGTACAGGGCGTATCAGTGTCTGGGTCCCCTCGGTGGGGTTGAGTGTGTGAGAAATCGAGGTGTGAATCTCAGATCTCAGAGATGCTGTTGTTTGAACTTTGACCCTGACAGAAGCTGACAGAGGACAAGTACGAGGTGCAGTGCTGTATCCCTGAAGCAGCCATCTTGGTCTGCAGCACAACAGAACCAAAACTCACACTGAAGGTGACCCTGACCTCCCCACAGATCAGAGAGGAGGGCGAGACGGAAGAACAAGGAGAGGAAGGTACGAGCAAGAACACCCAGAGAGAAAAGAAGTTATACACATAGAGCTGCATTCATTCGTTTTCATTCTCTCTTTGTCTCTCAGCCTCTTTATATATATGTGTGTGTGTGTGTGTGTGTGTGTGTATATACATATATATATATATATATACATATACATACATACATACATACATACACACACACACACACACACACACACACACACACACACACACACACACACACACACAGAGATGTGTATATATATACACACGTACATACACACACCCCTGCTTTTACTGCATGTCTGTTTTACTCCCTCTTTTTCTTTTTTTCCCTTTTTGTTGTCTCGTTTTCCACCTTCATTTCTTTTTCTTCTTTCTTTCCATGTTATTTTCTTCTTTCATTTTTGTTTTTCTTTTTCTTCTTTCTTAGACTTTTTACTTAGTCTTTCTTTCTTTAATTTTCTCTCTTGCAATTTTTCTCTCTTTCTCTTTCTTGTCATTCTCTCCCCTGTCTCCACCCTGATTAAGGACGGTGTGGTAGGAAGTGGAGTAGAAGGTGTATCCAGGTTTAGAAATCAATAGCCTCATTGCTCATTCACATCCATCTTTTCTGCACATCCACTATTGGACACTGTGCTAAGAGTAAGGGATAAGGGATGACAGGATCGAGGGACAGAGAGAGAGAGGGTTGAGATAGAGGAGGGATGGAGAGAGGGATGAGCTGTAGATCATAACACCTCGTATTTCTCCAGCAGGGTCAAGGGCCCTGTCCTTTTGAGGAACAGCTCAATCTGACTGTCCAGATAGAAATCCTCCGAACACACACACACACACACACGCTCGCACATTGTTTGCATACCTTGTCAGGATGTGAAGGGATACGTATGGCCCATATATGACAACTTTTTATCTGGAACGAAACAGCATTTGAAAGTGCTGAACTTACTACCTTTGTAAATTTACAACAAAAGGAACATTACTTTATTTCAAGTATAAGTTACATATGTTGTAAGATTCCAAATCATTTTTGACCATTTTTAATTTTCCATTCATCATTTAATTTTCATGCAGTTTAAACCACAGTTGGCATTTACAAGTCTTTCGCCTCAGTTTTAGATAATGAAACATTTTATTTTATTTTTTATGGTACATTTTGCAAATGAACAGTAACAGTAAAAAGTGCAGAGGTGTCTTCCTGGTAGAGTAAACTATTGCCTTTGATTATAATAAAGGGTATAAACCTCAGCTGCAAGAGAATGAGACTTTTGTTGTTTCAGATTTAAAAGAGATGTGGAATAAAAAGAACGTTTTACAAAGTCAAGGCTGTTTTGTTTGTCCTGTAAGTTTAACCCCATTTTTCTTCTTCATTTAGTTTTGTACTGCCGATGTGTGTACACACACACACACACACACACACACACACACAGACACACAGAAGGAGAGGTAGATGGAGTGTCCCCGTTGGCCACACACTGCTCTCCACCCTAATCTGTCCCTGCCCCCAGCTGTACATATTTTATCCCCCACCTTGTGTCCACCAGTCCACCAATCAATATTGGCCTGTTCTAAATCTGCCCGCAAAGAGGGAGTCAAAGTGTAATTCATTTTCTGGGGCATATTTGTAATGGTCTGAAACTCACCCTTTAGGAGAGCTTAAAAAAACACTTAAAGAGCATAAAGTCTAACATTCACATTTACTGTGGAACAGTGAGCAAATTTAGACTGTGTTTGTGATTCAGGGCTAATTAGTTACTATATCTTTTATCCCTTTAATTTTGATGAACGGTTTAGGTCCATGATGCATCACTAAGCGTTTATATGACAGATCATAGGATAAGTGAGCAGTTCTTTAAATGTCTGTGATTAAAAATGAACAGTAATGGGCTTCTTTTTTTCCCCTTTAACCAGTCAGTGGGGGGTGAATAGAGAAGGGGGAGAGAGAGAGAGGCTTTATATCAAATTGACAGGGGCTCCACTTAGGAAGGTCTCAGCTGTGTTGGTCTGATTAAAACTCATCCAAGAAAAGCAAAATAAAGACTAACGTTCTCATTAGTGGCACATGATCCTCCGCATAAACCTTTTTGATTAATCTCCTCCGCTCCCTTCTCCTCCCTCTCCGGTCTTTCCTTGGAGCTTTGCCTTTTCATTTGTTCACTCCTTTACGCGGTCACTGTGCACACAACACCAACATCTTCATGAACATCTGCCCAGATACCATCTCTAAGGAGTAAACAGTGCAAGAAATGAACAAAAATGAATAGAAATATTCAGCTTGAATGATTGTTTGGGTAGGAGAAAAGAAGACAACTCTTTCTTTTTGTGTGCACAATTGTGGGTGTGTCTTCTTTCTCTTTCATGGATGCAAGTGTTCTAACAGTGCCTACTGCATGTGTACGTCTACTCCAGTGTTGATCCAAGCACAAGTCTGGTACCGATTCGCTTTAAGGTCTTAGCGTGTGCAGATATCTTTAGACCCCCAACAAGCCAGCAGTCCTGCTCAGGCCACTGGTTTTAGCGAGTTTCATACAGAAACTCACTCCATACATGCTAAGAGCTTTAAGCAAATCCCACACAATCATGCCGTCCACTCCAGTTTCCAGCCAGCCAATGGGATGGCAAAGAATCTTCATCTTTTTGGATGCTCTGGACTTCAGCCAGCCGGCTGTGACCCCTCCCACACTGTAAATCCAAACGTTTAGGTCCTACACACATTTCTTTTATGCTTTTTAAAGTGTTAGTCTTGCTGTTACCTTCTCTAAGAAAAAAAAATATGGAAGCTCAGCTGCTGCAAGAAATAAACTGTAACTGCAATAAACTGTAACTGTTTTGGGAAAAAAAACTGAAAAATTGTACTAGAACATGTGCAAAAAAATATTCGACACTTAACGCCCTAAGCTTTTTCATAAAATGCCATTAAGATTTATAATTTCTGTTAACTTGATTATTAAGTATATCTTAATGTCAAGTTTTTTATTCCGTTTTAAAACCTTTAAATTATGAAATGTTGTTTTAATTAGGTTTCAATTAATTTAATTGTTAATAGAAATATCAACGAAATGACCCCTAGAAAGCCTATAGAATTGGATTAACTGCTTTAAAATTGCTATATAAAAGTGTTTTATTTTCAGAAGCAATGTGATAGTTCTCAAATAAGAACATTCTCAAATAAGGTAACAACTCTACAAAACTGACACATTTAAAAGGTGTTCCAGGTGGTGTTTAGAGCCCAAACACTTGGATTTGCAGTTCACTGCTGAACCTTAACAGATCCTTCCTCATCCATTGTTGCGTATGTGTGCGTGCGTATGACTGTGTGTGCATATGCGTGTGTGATTTGATTTCCTGTCCCGTTCTTCTCGCCGATAGAGAGCGCTGAGGCGAGTGAGCCGACGGACCTGCTGGATAGACAGAGGTGCCTGGTGGCGCTGGCCTCTCTGCGACATGCTAAATGGTTCCAGGTTGGCGCTCTGTTTCTCTCATTGTTATTGTAGCCTTATGAGCTTAAAAAAAACGCCATCAAAGCGTCTTAACTACAATATTCCTTACTTCGTAAGGCTACAAAAGCAATTGTTACACTTTTATTTTTGCCTCCTTTTTGTTTGTTTTTTTACCTGCTTGGTTGTCATTAAAAAAAAAAAAAAAGTTGTCAAGTGCTTTCCTGGACTGTTTCCCCCCCCCCTCTCCCTCCCCACCCAGCGTATCATCAGCATTACATGCTGGACCTTGGTCATATATATAAATATATCCATGGTTGTAACTTCACACACACATTCACACTAACTGAGTTAAAGCTTTGTGATTGTGTTCTAAATGTTCAGTCTTACATGCCCCATGTTTTTGTCAGGCCAGAGTAAACGGCTTAAAATCAGGTGTGATCGTTCTACGGATTTTGAGGGACTTGTGCAATAGAGTACCTGCCTGGGAGCCTCTTAAAGGATGGGTAAGTGTGGGATGAATGTTTTTATGTCGACTATTAAACATTGATATTAAAACAAATTGCTAAATATATCCTCCAAACTTGACCTGGTTGAACTATTTTGTAATAATATAAATGATTTTTTTTATAGCATAAGAATTTTGACCTGTTTGAGTAAAAACTACTGAAATGTTCCTTTAAAAGCTGTTGACCCAGTATTCACTTTTATTCGCCAGTATCTGGATGCTCTTCTGTATATACATTGTTCGAAGAAAAAAAACATTCTCCTTTTAAACCATTTGAGTGTTGCCCCCATTCACAGACTTATAAGATCTCTGCTCGCTGTTCTAGTATGCTCACACGGTTCTAGAATGGTTTCTTTATTGGTTGTTCTAGGTTATAACCATAATTTACGTTGTTCTAGATCAGGGGTGTCAAACTCTGGTCCCAGAGGGCCTGCTCAAACACGTTCACTAAACCTGACAATGAACTGGCGAGGTGAACCAGGTGTTTCTGAACATGGAAATCACCAAGACGTGCTGGCCCACGGCCCTCCAGGACGAGAGTTCGACACCCCTGTTCTAGATTATAACCCCCAATTCACACAGCTGCAGAATGTTTTCATTATTGACTAGCCTAATTCACATTGTTCTAGATTGTCTTTATTTACACTGTTCTAGATTATAACTCAATTGATGCTGTTTTTTTATTTTAGATTATTACCCCCAATTCACACTATTCTAGAATGTTTTCTTTACTGACGATGTTCTATAATGCTTCTTCTTTTACTGCAGTATAAAATCTTCACCCTACAATCATCCTGAAACTGTCTAAAATGTTCTCTCCATGCACACAAATAAATTTGGACAGAAAGACAGAAAATTTGGAACAATAAAAAACTAATTTCCCCTCATTGCAGTGTTTGTAGTGGTTCTGGAGTGTTGGGTCAGTTTGTCATTGCGTTAATTCATGTCTTCCTGTTTATAGCCCCTGGAGCTGCTGTGTGAAAAGGCTATAGCTACGTGTAACCGGCCGCTAGGAGCAGGAGAAGCTTTGCGCAGAGTCATGGAGTGCCTGGCCTCTGGGATATTACTGCCAGGTAAACATACTAACCGGTAAACAGTCTCCTCGATTACAGAGTATGACTGGATGGAAGCCTCAGGCTAAGAAAATGGCACAGGGTTAAAGATTAGCTGTCAGCAGATCTGGATGCTTCTCATTTTGTAAAAGGTCTTCATGTGACTGCAGGGTTTCACAACATTTCATTTTTCCCTCTTATGGTTTTGTAATGGCCAAAACCTGTTCTCTCCACACTCGTTTACCCTCAACAAACGGGCCAGTAAAACCAGCTCCTATCCCAAGAAGTGACCAAAATAAAAGCACTTTTTATTAATAGATTGACATAAACCTCCTCGTGGGATAATGGGAGGAATAAAGAATAATGGCATCGTTTTCAACCCTGTATTACATCCGTAAAAGTTTTGAATCTAACTAATGTTTTCTCGTTTCCCTGTTGCAAGCATAACCAATCTATTCCCAGAGCCCATTTGCTTTTATGTGATCATAATTAATTAATAGTGAAAGATGCAGGCATTAATATTAGATTCGCCTACGTGGGCAGTGGTGGCGTCTTTCGTTGATCTTGTTTTTAAGGATTGTTTTGTTGTGGTTGGAGCCACAGGCAGTGGAGTTTGCTGCACAATCCTTAATGTCCAATATAGACTAAATTGGAGCCGCAGCAAGTTAGTCTATGGTGAAAGACTTATCTTAATACCTCTCTTAACATTTGGACACATCACAGACAGCACAAATCCTTAGTCGTGTTTTGTTGCTAGAAACACAAGACGGCCACATCTTGACTGACACTGCAAGAGTTGCACTGCATTAAAGATACACAAACATGAGTGATTTGAGGCGAGGTTGTCAACCAGTGGGGACTGTGAAACACAGGACAGTCAGACATGTGGCCTGACCTGTTGAAATAGCTACTGCAGTAATGGCTTATTCATGCAGGGACCTCATATCCTGTAATGATGAAGCAGCTTCTACTCAGTCTAGGAGAAGTTTAGCACACTTTGGTTCGTCTAAAATAATACGTTTGTATATTCATTTGGTTTTTAAGGATAATATTTTTTGTGTGTTTTTTGCACTTTTTCTAGTTAATGTTCAGTCCTGTTTTTGCTCTTTTGCACAAAACAGATGATACATAGAGTCTTGTCAAAGTCTTGAACCATCCCTCATTCTTTATATATTGTTTTGTTTGTGCAAAAACACAATTTCATAATTTTATAATAATATTTATCTTTGGGATATTGGGTAGATTAAATGAAAGAAATGGGAACAAATGGTGTGGACTGCAGAGTGGTTTAAGAGTCCAGTAGACAAGATAAAGGTGTTCTAACCACTCAGCATTCAGCACCGCCATCCCCGACGGATCTGCAATCATCCGCACTTGGTTCACAGACCTTAAGTTAGATGGCTTTGTTATAAATTCATGATTCATCTGTGGTTCACTCTGTGGCTTAACAAACATTTCTCTGAAAATTAGAGCATTTGAAAGTCTTTCACAAAGTTAATACCAGAGTGAAGGAAACATCAGTGCTGTTTTACACTCATTAGTGTTGTTTGGTTGAACTGTTTGGCTGTTTGTCCTTTAGGTGGGCCAGGGCTGCATGATCCTTGTGAAAAAGAGCTGACAGACACATTGGCGGCCCTGACTGACGAGGAGTCGGAAGCCATCACATACAGCGCACAGGTGACCCCACACTCCCCTGTACCCTCATGTTAGATTGACCCTTTGCCACTACAGTTCACGTGCTATCAGAGCTCACTTGACCTTGAGTCACTCATCACCCTTGATCATCTATTATACACTATTCAGACAGTTGTGTGTGAGGGCAGGATGCAGGGACTGCAGACAGACGCAGAATTGATGAGCGGAACCTGAGTGTGTGTGTGGTGTAAGCTTAGCAGTGTAATAGCCGAGAGAGCTGTCTTCTTAGAAAGGCTTATCTTATCAGTGCAGTCTTCAGATTACTGCTGTTTGGTGCGAACACACACACACACACACACACACACACACACATACATACATGCACACTCACGCATGCACACTAACATCGTCCTTATCTTAGCTGCTACACTTCAAGTGTCAGCAGTAGCTATACCTGGCACACACAACCTATAGTAGAAACCTATCTGGCTTTCTAAAGAGCGTGGGAAAATAGTGCCACCGAAACCTGCACTTATTTTGTGTGTGTGTGTGTGTGTGTGTGTGTGTGTTATAGCCTGAGATCTCTGGAGCTTTTCCTTTTGAAGGTGAAAACGACTCTGAAATACTTAACTATCAGCGGATCATTAGTGGTTCAGAGAATATATATCAATACACACATACTCAATCTCTTTCTCTCACTCTTTCTCTCTCACTCTCACACACTCAGTCTTTTTCAGGCTCTCACGTAGTCTCTCACTCACTCACTCACTCATTTACACAGTCTCCCTTTCTCACACACACTCTCCCTCTCACTCTCTTTCTTTCTCACCCTCACTTTCTCTCTCTCTCTCTCTCTCTTCTCTCACTCACTCTTTTCCTTTTTCTATTTCTCTTTCATTCTTTCTCTTCTCTTCCCCCTTTCTCTGGGTAAGTTTTTGTTTTTTTCTCTCACCTTCTCTCTCACTCATAGAAAATTGAACATGCAGCATCCAAAGCGCTACATATTCATTCCCATTATCATACAGGCAGAATGTACACAAACAGCAGAAATCCAGGGCTTAACGAATAAGAGGAAAACAGAGGAAATGCAGCATCAGCTTTGTTTCCCTTGTACACCACTGACTCTACAGAATGCTAATGGGTTGGCTTAAAAAAGAGAAACATTTCTTCATAAGAATCTTACTCACTAGTGTAGCTGTGCTCAAGGAAATATCTGGTTTATTATGATTGTTTTATTATTATTATTATTAACTTTATTATTATTATTAGTAGTAGTATTTTTAAATATATTATTATTTGTAGTAGTTGGTTTACTGTAGGTGACCAAATAATAACCAGCTAGGGTTTTAGGGCAGTTAGGGGTGAAATAACAGTGGGTCTTGCTGTTGTAAAAGCTGTAATTTGAGTATGGAGAGTCTTTTTTTTTCTCTGTAATTTTTTTAGGAATAGCTTGCCTGGTTTTTGCTGTAGTCTCAGATGGGATCCATTACAGTGGTGCAAGTAATTACAGTAATTGATAAAACGGTCTGCAGAGATGGTGCATTCAACAGAGACGGCTTCAGAGAGCCTCTCACCTGCACGCGTGTGTTTACGGTGAAACATAACTGCTGATTGAAAGTGGTAGAAGAGACTAATGAAAGACAAACGACCTGCACAGTTAAGTGAGAATAAAACAGCCTGTGATTGAGCATTTAGCTTTGGTAGATTAGACTTTAGCAAACACTTGATTCTGATCAGTTGTGTTTGGACCGATGAGAGAACAATATTACATCCTAAGTGCTGCTTATGTTAATGAATAAGGAAGGGAAGGGTCTGACTTGCATGGTTCTGTTTAACTAAACCAGCAACTGACATATTTATCCATTTAGCAGCCGCAAGGGCTTCATTTACTGCTCGTGGCTTTAAGGCGCAAATGCATACTTCAGTGAGTTTCTGTTTGTGACTTTTTGTAGCCAGCTTCTTTTAGTATTGAGCACATTTAAGCACATTTAAGTGTGTGTGTGTGTGTGGGGGGGTGCAGTTATTTTGCTATGGATTGCAGTATGTACAGCTATGCACTTTATAGTACGTTTTTTCACAACACATGGATACAGTTCTTTTGCAAAACTAAGATTGTGAGATCTTATACTTTCTAAGCATAATATTTTACAAGAGAGAAAACTAATTTTCTGCACATTTTAGTTCAGTTTCTGTTTATTAGACAGGTTTATGTGCTATTTTAAACTGACCACATCTATTGTTTCTATATCTACAGTATATTACCTTTAATATATAAACAATAATATATTAAAATCTGTAGAGAATGTAAACAGTTTGTTGCTTGCCACTGTTGTAAAATATTATCTGATAATATACTGTGCAGCTATCTGTGTGTATATGTGTGGCCTTTTATATGTATGAGGGTGGGAACACTGTTTTAACTCATAACCATATACTGTCTGTTTTAAAGGACATTTATGCAGTTTGAAATGCATAACCAGGGCATACCTCTCTTTGAGTGCTCTTTTAGGAATATAAAGAAAAATAATGCTGTTAATGGGTCCCCTGCAGTTTTCGTGTGGAAGCATCATTTTTCATGTCTGAAAGTATCTGTACCCCCTACTTCTCCTTTATTGCTGGTGGCCTGTTGGGCTGTGTTTTATTTTTCCATAACTGAGACAGTCTTCACCTCCAGCCAAACACACTGCTGTTGCTAAGCAGTCAGAGGGACCTCAGGGCCATGGCTCAGCACTTAGTGATTCATCAAGGTGAAAAATAATGACAGTGCACTATTTGTGTGCAACTGTGTGTTTGTGTGTGAAGGAAAGTGTGTGTGTTCTTAGGGATCAGGCAGCTCAGCATTGTTCTATAAATGACCTTTCCGTTGTGGCTATGGAATACACTATGTTTGCACGATATTTCTTTTTTTTGTCTAATGCTCAGTTTGTGTATTGCAGCATTATCTCCGGCTCATGGCCTTTGGGCAGATCTACAAGGTTTTAGAGATGGATCCACTTCCTTCCAGCAAACCCTCACAGAAATACCCCTGGTTAGACAAAGAAGGTGTGTGTTTGTGGAGTTAAGGTCTCTGTTGTGTTGTAATGAAATAGACTATTAATGGTGTGTGTGTTAATCAGGTACAGGGTTAAAAAGACCTTATGAGGGCGGTCTGATGGACGACAAAGACCTCATCAAGAAGATGAAACGCAACTTGAGAAAAGGTCAGCCTCTCTCTCTCTCTCTCTCTCTCTCTCTCTCTCTCTCTCTCTCTTTTGCATGTTATACTAACTTGGTCCCCAAACCTTCCTGCTAGATTGTCAGCCATTGATATTAGCAAGTTCTGTGGCTATTACAATTGGTGCAAGTTGTGTGCAATTGCATTAGTTCAGGCTGCCTGTAAATCTTGTTAGAAACATGTAAATGAGTCAGAAATGTTCTTGTGGACTCAGGAATAAGCACTTTTACCACTTAAAAATGCTCAAAGATGTACACTACTGAAATGCTTTCGCTGTTTAATGTATTGTATTTGACCATCCTACAGCTTTTTACTGTACAAATTTCCCAACTTTTTGAAATATATACAATTTTGTGATTCTTTTGATGTGACGTGAACATCGTCTACCTGTCTCCCCACATTCCCTGTAGTACTGCTTCACATGTGCAGTCAAAACTCATTTAAAATATTTAAATACAGTTATTTTTCAACTATTTATCATCAACACTCACTTGAAGACATAATTATGTAACACAATGTATGTGTTTATTCAAATAACTATACTTACAGCCCTCCTCCCCCTTTCTGCAGTTCTGGACAGTAAGGCAATAGACTCCAACCAGCCCATGAATGCACTGATGCGGCTGAACCAGATCCGTCCAGGGCTGCAGTATAAGCTGCTGTCTCAGTCTGGTCCGGTTCACGCCCCAGTCTTCACCATGTCTGTAGATGTGGACGGCACCATCTATGAAGCTTCCGGCTCTTCCAAGAAGACAGCCAAGCTGCATGTGGCTGTTAAGGTAGGATTACGGTTCTGCACAGAGCTGCGAGCTTTGGGGTCAGCCAGCTGCAATGCAAATCATGTTTGTTTTTGGTACAAAACACAGAACAAAACTTTATTAATTTCATGATGAATCCCCCTTACCACAAACACAAATGAGCTATGGATTGAAAGTCTGGAATCTACTCTTTCATCTCATCTTATTTCAGTGAGTAAGAAATAATTAAGCCAAATGTAACATAATGTGTTTCAGAGCATACCCACCATGGTGGAGGATAAACCAGTGAAAAAAATTGAACATTAAATCTTACTTTTCTAAGGTTTTTCTGAGATTAACTGCCATGAAGAATTTTTCCCTCAAAACACAAACTATTTAAGCTATTTGGATGCGTTTTGTGTTTGTTAGCGACATGAGCCATTCAGCTTCACATCTAAATTAAAGAAGCAACATTTGAACATTGAAAATGTTTTTGCTCGTCTGGTATAAGTATGGGGGAAAATCACTTTTCACTGTTTATCTTAAATCTGTTAAATTTACCTTTGAAAGTCTTTTGCATAGCACAACACTCTACAGAGCCCTTTATAGCAGCAGATTTTGAAGAGCTGTGAGGTTGTGTTATGTAGAGATTTTTAGGAGACCTAGTGAGGTGGCCTGGATGTCCTGGGGAGAGTCACATTGGGGTGACCTACTCGGCTCAGAATAGACCAAATGTAGCCTCAGAACATCTACATAAAATACTGATGGGGCAGTAGTTTGGCTGTGCTACAGTGAAGGGAGAACTGTGAAAGAATTTAGCACCAAAAGAGTACAGCCGTCATTAATGCATCCCTAAACACTAGCACAGGGTATCATTGCAATCAAAGCTGACGCTAAAAAGCTGATTTGATTGCTGACAATACAACAACATAATTCTTAATTCTTTGTGTCTGTTGCGTTGTGAATGTACTGAAAAGCTTGCCGTCCCCAAACTTTTGGCTTTTATGGGCACTTCCTCTACTCATTCAGTATACTTTTCACACACTTTCTGTCAGCTCCACTTAGAACCTGTCTCTCCTGCACACACATACACATTCAGAGGGGCTGTGATGCAAGGAGGGTCCAAATCTGTGTAATTCCAGCCCAATTGCGAACAAAGGGAATGTGTGGAGCAGGAGATGGTCTAATCCTCTTTCCTCCAGAGCACAGCCATAAAAGGCTCTGTCCCCTGCCCAAACACCAGCAATCAATTTGGGTCAGACATCCAAATAAGCAGAGCCTCTCACATGGAGCTCCATTACAACACAGAGAGAAACACACACACACACATTCAATCACTGAACAGAATTTTACAGAATTCTGACATAATCCAATTGAGCTTAGAAAAGAATACATGTTCTACACCATCTGACCTGCCCTTGATTTCCTAAATTTTTCTTATATAAAGATACAGTGATGTGCCCTCGTTAATCTGTAGAGTCACAGGAACAAGCAACACATGTTGTAATGATCAGTAAAGCCTTTCTGAATCCCAGGCCTTCATTCGCACAGGGCATGAAGAGTTTAATGCTTACTTTTAACTCATTTGACACAACTAAATCTCTGTCACTACAGAGGGTGTTGCAGGAGAGCACAGTGATCATCCAGACCTGTAATTTGACCACCACGTCATTAGGTTAATACAAATATCTGAACACTAACCTTTTCCCATTGTTCTACACTGAATTTATGAACTGTACATTCAATACAACCTGTAGCATATTATTTAACTCTTAAGCCTCTGAGATACTGAATGGGATAAAACAGTGCTCTGTTTTATGAAATCAGTTTGTAGCTTTTCTGCATGACTGTGCGTGAATACAAAGGGTCCCCATTACACCACAGATACGTTCCTTTGACAGTGATGTAACCCGAATTTTGGTAAACTCCCTCTATGTAGGAAAGATTTTGTATGTAGGAATTTGATGTGCGCATCATGTCCTTCATTTGCATCTAATGACTGTCCGTTGCATTACATTCCTTTCTGTGTGGGTGTGTGTAATGTCTAGGTGCTGCAGGCCATGGGATACCCCACAGGCTTTGACACGGACTTGGACTCTATGAGTGCTGATGAGAAGTCAGACAGCGAAGGGAAGAGCGAGACATCTACACACTCGAGCAATAACACACCACACTCCACAGACAGCTCCAACACACTGGAGGTACACAGACAGTCGCAAGTCTTAATTAGAACCTTTGCAGGCACCCACATACTGACACAAATCTTGATTTCAGCATTCTTGACACTTTGGAATAGAACAGGAGTGACCGTGCTCATGGTTTCTCTAATATACTGTAATAAAAGCGACATAGAGCCCAACACATGACCCTAAAGACCCACAAAAGCTCCATTTTGTATGTTTTGAAACATAAATATTAAAATACTTCCTTGTTGTTACTAATGTAAAGGTTATGATTAGGCTTTGTATTAGAAAATACACAAATATATATTATTTTATATATTTTTACACCTTGTCAAAGTATAGGAACATTTGTTCCGTAGAAACTAATGTCCGTGTTGCTGTAGGTGCGAACTCAGGGTCCTATTCTGACAGCAAGTGGTAAGAACCCAGTGATGGAGCTGAATGAGAAGCGGCGAGGCCTGAAATATGAGCTGATCTCCGAGAGCGGCGGCAGCCATGACAAACGCTTCGTTATGGAGGTGAATTACACATATGCAAATAGCAGTGTATATCACTAACAAATTAACATGTATTACAATTAATTAGAGATGTTATGTATATTGCCATTAAATGGTATTAACCTTAATCACATAAGAGCTTTATAAGAGAATTTCTAAATAGCATAATGTTATTTAGTTGCTATTTAATATCATATGGTTATACACTGATCTACCATAACATTAAAAACACTGTAAGGTGAATCAGTAACATTGATGGCACTTGTTATATAAGATATATTAGGCAGAATCCTCTATGAGAAGAAGGCAAGCTGGTAGAGGCAGTGTGATGCTCTGGGTAAAGTTCAAAGAATGGTATAAGGAACATGAGGAATTGAGATATGGGGAATTTGAAGGCCAAGTCAACACCCAACACCATTTGATCATCTGTGGGGTGTGCTGGTCAAACTTGCAGGACTTAAAGGATCTGTTGCTGCCTGGTGCATTTTTTCATGTGGTACCCTCAGTATTTTTTGGTTAATTAGCAAACGCATTATAAAATAAACTTCCACAATTTGTTGTGAGCTTGTCACTGAATGTTGTGTCTCATGGAGAAAGACCTAACGCTTACATCCTGGTTCCTTTGGCAGGTGGAGGTTGATGGGCAGAAATTTCGTGGAGCAGGGCCCAATAAGAAAGTAGCCAAAGCCAGTGCTGCCCTCGCTGCCCTGGAGAAACTGTTTTCTGGGCCCAATGCTGCAGGCAACAAGAAGAAAAAAATCATCCCTCAGGTGAAATGCCAATAACATTATTAATATTCAGAGAACATGTCTTTGACCCTCGGGAGATAAATATGTAAGCATTGATCAATATGGCCTGCCCGTTTGAGCAGCCTCATCAGTGAGTTACTGATCAGTGTTTGTCCTACAACTTCTCCTGATCAGTAATCAATTCCCTGACCTTGACAATAAAGCCAATCGATTCATCTTCTAAAGCTCCTAAAGCTTCATGTGGATCAATTCATTCCTTATCATTTTAAGGGACAACAGTGTTCTGAGATTCAACACTGTTGTCCCTTTGTGATTGTAGCATACAGTAAGACACTGGGCAACTGTACAAAATTAGGGGTGGAATGATATTTAAAAAATAGACCTAGCAATTGCTTATATAGTTTTAGATTTCTATTAAAATTCTTGTATTTATATTGTTTATTTTTAGACATTTTAAATGGCCTCTTAATTGCTGTTTAAAGTCAATGATGGAGTTAAATGATCAGTACCATGTTTCCACTGGCAGCACTGTACACATTAAAATAACCCTTCATAACCATAGGATGCAGATTTTAATTAATAATAAATAATTTAATACTTACATTTTCACCATTCTTTCCACTATTCTGCATTGGACTAAAAGTTAACATATGCTGCTATTAAGAAGCAGGTAGTGTTTATGCAGATTGAAATTGACAAGTTCCCTTTCACTGCAACATTCTTTCTGAGTGTTCTGCAGAACAGGCAGTTATCTTTAATGAATTTCCTTTTTAATAAAACCAGAATGTGACCATACTGTAGACTGCCATAGCCCATGGCTACGACATGTGAGATAAAAATAGTGTTGGTAAAAGCATTTTGGGCTTATGTGGGAGGTAAAGCAGAGCGAGAGGGTATAGTTGTGTGTATGAGAGATGTGTATATTGGCCTAAACCGCATGTGTGTGTGTGTTTTATAGAGTAAAGGAGTGATCGCTGCAGCTGCTGCTGCCACTGCTGTGGCAGTTCAAGCAGCTCGAGGAAGAGGAAGAGCCGCACTCACGCGAGGAGCCTTCGTCAGCGCTGCTGCTCCAGGATATGTCACACCAGGTGGGATAAATGTCACAGAAATCCCTGGAGTTTTTGGCATCTGGGGGTACACAGTAAACATGTTTTCTTTTTTTAGTGTTGAGTCTCTGGTGAAAATAGCTACACTATGATTTATGACTCCTTGAATATCAGCTGATACTGATTGGATGTTTTTTCTTTAAAAACTATTAAAAACGTTCTAATTAAGACAGTCCACATAAACTGGCCATCTGTACACTCAAACCTTTCTGACACTGCACTACCCTGAAGTACAAACAAAACCCATTTACCTATTTAACACAAAAAAAATGTATGCAAAAGAAATAAATACAGAAATATTAGGTACTGTATGCGTTGAAAGGTGTTCTAGTTTATACCTAACTGGTTGCTTCTCATATTAACAGTAAGCAGTGTGTGGCTGCTGTTGCCATATGATCTGCTGGCTTGCACAAGCAAAACATGCATAGATATAAAATTTACACTGCGTGATATGCGAATGGTAGCATTGGGGGTTTAAATAGAACAGTACTCAATCAGAACTAGGTGAAAATGAAATGAGCAGTTCATTGGCTGACAGAAGAGCTGAGACTTTACAGGGAGATTTTAATTTTTTTCTGTATATTCTACATTGGAATCTTCCCCTCTAATGCACAAGTTATCGTGCACATGTGTGAGAAGAGTATTTAATCTTGTTTATCAGTGTGTCTCAAACCCTCTTTTCAGGTTTTGGAAGCCCGTATGGATACGGTGCTGCTGCTGCTCCTGCATACGGTACGTACCCCCTT
Source organism: Hemigrammopetersius urotaenia (assembly GCA_037974485.1). Taxonomy (NCBI): domain Eukaryota; kingdom Metazoa; phylum Chordata; class Actinopteri; order Characiformes; family Alestidae; genus Hemigrammopetersius; species Hemigrammopetersius urotaenia. The sequence goes on from JBBPDC010197300.1 coordinate 21,284, forward strand.
CCCCCTACCCCGCTCTGACTGTAGGGTCCAAATCTGCCCCAACTACCTTAAACCCCACCTTTCATTCAGCTCTAAATTGGGCCTTGAACCTGTCCGGTCAGCAATCTCTCTGTTTAAAGTCAAGCTAGTAAATCCCCTGGCCAATGAGAGGACAGGGTCATAACCTTTTGGTTCTTCCTGTGGTTGGAGCAAGCCTTGCTTCGCTTCGGCTGGGTGTTTTGAGCGCTGCTTTGTCTGAGTCTGCCTGCTCCCCCTCTAACTCCACCCTCGTCCGTGACTCTAGACACGTCTTTCTTTCATAGTGTCAGAATGGCTCTGCTGTCTATAGCACTAGGATACCCCATTCAAAGCAGCTGAGAGAGAAAGAGAGGAGACCATTGTCACTAAAGCGTTTAGAATACAGTAACCCCCCATTTTTACGTGGATCCGCTGTTGCAGATTTGTTCTGAGAACCGAACTGATAATGGTATGCGGAAATCCCCACAATAACGCGGAAAATGCAGATATCCTTCACATACACACACACACACACACGGTATTCAAGCCCGAAAAGCTTGCTTGCATGCATAACACCTCCGGAACCACGCCGTGAACCCACGTATAATGAAAAACCATGTTGTGTTATGGTTGAACAAATGCCTAAAATTTTTTGTCTGGTATGTTTTTGTTAGCATTTAAAAAAGTTTTATTATTAATGTAAATATTCAACAGATCAATACATTGTATTATATATTCTATATATTGTATTATCATTTTCACAATTTTTCTTGTGGCAAAACACCATCTCACGCTACAATGGCAAGAACAAAGCAGACCACTGGCAAATCCACTGCTGGTAAGGCGCCCAGGAAGCATCTGGCTGCAAGAGCGCTCAGCAACAGGGAGCTGAAGAAATTGTTAGTTATTATTATTATAGCTTTATGATTTTAACAATAATATTTATTAGTAGTAGTATTAACAACATTATTATTATTATTATTATTATTATTAATAAAATATGCCCCAAATATGAACCCAAAACATTTTAATTTCATTTTAAACACATTACCTTTAATGAATATATTAAGGTATGAGCATACAGACATCTTTGGTTTAAACAGGTAAATACAGTAATGATTTTTAGTAATAAAAATACAGTAAAATGTAGGGGTGATCACCAATAAAATGTTACAGTTCAATAATTTTCTGTTCATCAGCGGCATGTCATTATAGAGAAGCAGACATTTCGATGGCGACTGAGATCAGCAGCCTCTTAATTTAATTTACAGTACAGTAAAAAAAACTACTGGGTTTATTTTTCGATATATCTAAGAGAGAAACGCAGAAAGCCGTTTGTTAAGCGTGCAGTGCCAACATTACTAGTGGGGGTGCATTCTCAACGTTGGGATTAATTTATCATACAAAATGAAACATTGTTAGAATGCTAAATAAATATTTTCATGGTTTTATAACAGATTTATTCTTTTAATAATTTAATAATAATTTATTTCGGTAATGAGTGTTTCCTCATTGTCGGTTTTGGCCAAAAAAATAATTTCAGTGTATTCCTACTATTTATGTTACAAAATAAGTACAATTTGCTTAATAACGTGGAAGTAAAATGCATTTAAAAAATTTGTGAAGATTATTTGCAGGTCCTGCATTGTTGTGGAGATTTCCGCATAAACAATGATTTTGGTTCTCATAAAAAATCTGCGCGTGACAGGACCCGCAAGTCCTGATCCACGTAAAACTGGTGTGGGTGTGGGTGTGTGTGTGTGTGTACACACACAGTAACCCCTCAGGTCAGCATTTGCGGATTCAGTCTAATGCAGACTTTTTCCTGAGAACCAAACTGTATTACCGCCAACAGTCCAGTGGTGGACTTGCAGGTTGTGCAGGTCGCCATGCTGCTTGTGTGTATAGAGTGAAGTATTTCCACACATCACATGGTGCTGTGTTTAGAACGGTACCGCCCATTTTATGAAGGGACTATAATAGTTGGTTAAACCAAGGAACGTGTGTCAGCATAAGCCTATCAGAGGCAGAGATAGCATTGCATACACAAGCGAGGGCAAAGAGAGAGTATATATATATGTATGTTACAGTACATCAAAATCAAATGTAAATGCAGTTACAAAACAATTTAACTGACCGTACTTGTGTAAATGTCTAAGATAAATCAACAGAGTAATCATTTCAGCTAATAAGGCAGCTCTAGTCTAGTCTGTGAACGGGTTTCGGACAGCCTGCCAAATGTAGCATTGATTTAGAGCAGAGAATCAGGTGGCTGGCGTTTCTGCACAGCTCTTCATGAGCAGGTGTTGTCACTGCTAAACCGAACCAGCTGCTGAGGCAGGATCTTCTCACTCTGCAGAGTGTAAGAGCGCCTCGGAGGAGTAGCATGTCTCTCTTTCGTCACCGAGCACACACACACACGCAGGATAGCTTTGTGTCCAGTGTACAGTCGGCTACATGCATACGGTATATAGAGACAGATTTTGTCAGCAGTACTGATTTTAAGGAGCTAATATTCCTTAAAAGCAGTTGGAATATATTGGAACAAAGCTCCAATATTATTCTATATGATCAAAAATGAAATCACCACAAGTAGAATTCATTAAATTGTGCGGTACTGACTGTCAGTTGTCAGCTGTGAATTGCCAGATTATTCCCAATTACAAATAGCTAAATATCTGGAGTCAGCAACTCCGACTAAAGGCTTAAAGCCTCTGTTGATTAGGTTTCATAAGTTTTAAAATGTCTTTTAAGACATATGTCTCAGAATAAGCTTTCACCAAAGTTACATCCAAAAAATCTATAAATATGAATACAATTGGTAATAGTAGGTCAAATTATGAGTCAACTAATTAATTACATTAATTCTTTTGCTAATTTAAGTTAATTTCTAACTAATAAACTTCAACAGGTGAACATACAATCAAACAAGCTTTTATATAAACTTTTAATCAAAAACACAGACAAAACTGATTAAATCAGGACCACCAACCTTTGCCTACTGGTTTGTCTGTACTCATGCACAGTCGTTACTGCAATGCTGTTCTCCCACAGCCCTCCAACAATATATCCATTCAAATACACATTTGACACACACAGTACACTTGGGCATGCTGTGTTGTGTGACACTGGGTCTCTCTCTCTGGTCAAGTCTGGCTGAAGCTGCTTTGAATGAGTTTTATGTGCAGGGAGATCTGGGTGAGGAGGGGAGAGGGAATATAGAAGGAATACGGAGGGAATATAGAGGCAATACAGAGGGAATGCCCTTTTGGATTGTGGACGTTTGGCCTGTGGGGGTAATTGTGGGGCTGTAAATGTAAATGTCCTTGCTGTCCTGGTCTCTACCTGTCACATAATGAGCGATCTTCTAGGTGCAGGAAAACTAGGTACGGTGCTGTAGGAGACCAAGGTCCTCTTTTTCCTCTTTATCTCTCTCTATTTCTCATTCTGTGGTCTCGGAGAGCCGTGTGCATGCACTTCCTCTCACCCAGTCATCCAGTGCTGTCCAAACCTCTGCCTCCTGTTGCTGCTTTGTGATTTCTAAACTAGGACTGGGAGACAACAACAGTTACATCACACACACACACACACACACACACACACAAACATACATATTTATACACACTCCACGGTTATGAATCCAACCTGTTTTATTCCCTTTCAACCCAGCTTGCCCGATTTACCTCATGCAAATGGCACAACAGGCACAGAAATAAACAGATATAAATTTACTATATAAGCTTAGCACAGTTAATGTAACAAAATTCCAGCTTTATAAGTAGGGAGATGGTTTGCGAGTGCAGTAGGTACAAATCATTTGTGGTTTCATATATAATTTAATAGAACTACATTGAACTTTGAGAAAACACCAATAAGAGCACATTGACTATTGTCACATTTAATACTGCAGTTTGCATCAATATGTGCTTTATGTAAATGTAAAATTACCTACAGGCATACCTGCAAACCCACACCTGCACCTTCTCTCCTGTGTGGACTAATGTTTCCCTTTGATCTTTACACTACTGACACCCCCTGCTTTCTCTCGCTCACTCCTCCAGTTACTCCCATGAACACATGACCCTTTGTTTAAAATGGGACATGATTGGCACAATATCCTTTCTTTTTTATATTTATTTTTTTCCCCAACCCCCAGACTCATGTGGAGTACTCTCTTCATTCTCTTTCTAGGTTTGCCCAAGAGAATGCTTCTGTTGCCCGTCATGAAAGTGCCCGCCTACCCAATCCCCCACTACTCCTTCTTTTAGCTCAGGAGATCCACCTGAACACACACACAAACCGCACACACACACACAAACATACACACAACTTTTAAATCAAAAGGGAATGTTAGTCAGAATGTCCAAGAGCTATAAGGACTTTAAGTGGTGGGTTATTTGTAAAGAGCATTTTTATTTTATTTTATTTTTGACCTTTTCCTGTTTTCTGACTTTGAAAAATGCAGGTTTTAAGTTCTTAAAGAAGACTTGACGATTTGTACTGTGAATTGTTACCTCATTTGTGGAATTTTAAATTATAGCGACCTTTTTCTTTTTTTTTTTTGTTGATTGTGCTTGGTTTTTTTTCCTATAGGAAGGATTAAGGCTGTGATTGAACACAGGCAGTGTCTATGTAAAAATGGCAGAAGCTATGGGATGTATAGGCCTATTTGAAACTACTGCTGACAAATAAAAACCTTTATCTTCCACAACTGCTAAGCATTGACTGGTGTGTAGATGCTAAAATGGAGACTCACACCTGCGTTGCGTGCTAGATATGTAGCGCTATGAGCGGTTACCTTGTGATCAAACAGGCTTCTGCATAGACTCCTAGGCTTGACATAACCTGAAATATCTTTGCTTTGCCTGAACGAATACAGATTTTAGACATTAGTGCTGGTGCTAATGAAATCTGCATCCTTTGAACTAGATTTGACTGTGAGTAGTGTGAATAGTTCCCTTTCATTTGTTTAAGATACACAGAATCCATTAGCAGCTGGTAGAATCACTCAAACACACAAATACAGGACAACATGTCACACCCAAAGAGCCTTCACAATGCATCACACCTGGAACCTACAATCTCAGCCACACATCGGAGAATCGAAAGCAGCAACATGGGACCCATGGAGATATGCTACCTAATTGTCTTATGTCCTTTGCTTTTTTGTTATTTTTCTTTTGGTGTTTGTTTTTTCCTCCTTGGTGAGTGTCAGCGTGTAAGCTGTAAGTTCTTCCTCGTCCACAGGCCGGCACAAACAACCACTCAGCGTGGCCCCTGTCCTCGCTCTAGCTGTTTCAGTTAATAGAGCTATGAACGAACCTTGAGAACGACCTTCTCCGTACCTCGAGGGCAGGTGAAGTGTTCTCTGATGACAACATTGTAGTATGTTGTAGCTTTTATAATTGGCTATTTTCTTTAAGACAGTCTACAATAACTCTAGACTGTCTGACCTTGATCTTGTCACTGGTTTAGTAGATATTGTGCCATTTCTTATAAATTGAGGAAGACAGGGGCCATCGTAGACTGAGCTGCTGCCGTGCGATTGGCTTAAACCCAATCACGAGGTGTCTGTGCTGGTCTGTGAGAGGAATCTGGCCATCCCTAACCAAAGAGAACCACCATATCCCAGGTTACTCGCTGTGGTCACATGATCCCCATTGCTGTAAGATGGAGACTGTTCCCCCATTCCTCATGGTCATCCTCAGTGTCCACTAAGAAACCAGTTGGGGCCTGTTCTCTTTGATGGCGATGGCGTTCATTGTACAATACTCTCTCCAAAATCACACTGGTTCTGGTTCTGATTTGTCAGAGTTATGTACTAACCACATCTGTCTGAATCTTGGAAAGTTGCCACATACCTTTTTCCTCACACATCCTCTGCTTTTTCTCTTTGAATGAATGAGCTCAAAGTTTTTTATTTTCCTTTTTAATACTTTTTTTTATTATTTCTTTTGGTCGGAAAGTGGAAACCATGCAACTTCAGTTGTTGATGTCTTTTATTAACCTCCTGAAACGCTCCTGGTTCAATGAAAACCCCACGTACAGCCTGAAAGAGCAGAGACCCTAGTATCCACCCTTGCAGCACACCCAGACCACCCGCCCCCCATCAGAGTGTGTACCACTGCCTCCTGCTGGCCCGCGCCATTAATTGCAGCTTTCTCTGCTCTTCTCCTCACTGTAGGTGGTCTTTTCATTGACAATCCCTTTTACCAGCCGCGGACCATCGCACCTTTTATTATTCACTTGGGTCCTCAAGATCTCTTCTCTGACTTCTAGAACCATCAGGTTGTGTGGCTCTAATGTGTCGTACAACTCCAGGCTTGACCAGGCTGTCTCCACTGCACAGAAACGCCCCAAATTACACACATGAGCACACACAAGCGCACATACATACACTCTCCTTCCGAACTGAAACCAATACTTAAAATAAGGATTAAAAAAAGACACGCTTACTGATCGTACAAAAAGCAATATTCCAATTTGACTTGTTCACCTCAGCACAACCGGACAAATGGACTGGGGACTTTGGTCTTTCTTATATAAGCAATACACCTGAACTTTTATAGGCTTTAAGCTTACTTGAGATGATGTGAATGTTCTGTTGAGTCTTACTCTAACACTGCACTGAAATCTTAATTCATTTTCACTGTATATTCACCATGTGTGTGTGTATTGCTATACTATAAATATATGCCTATAAATATATGTATGGTATACGGTACTATAAATATGTAAGTGTAGATATACTTATGTACTTATGTATATTTATATACTATATACATATACATTTAAATATTGTTGGTATAAATTATTTTAGAATTGCAAAGTGAAATGTAACCATTAACTTGGAATATAGCTTTCTTCCAGTTTTATATATACTGAGCAATCTAATCTCATAATTTAATCTATAGAAATGCAATACGAAAGCCCATTTTCTTAATCTACTTGTGGTAGATTAGTAATGCTTCCTCCAGCGCCTTTAGCAGCTTTGACCATGTCTGTTCACTAAATTGTGTGTGTGTGTGTTTACGCATGTGACCAGTATGATTAAATTCTGGCATTATGGCTTTTTGGAGAAGTGTTACTCCAAATTGTATTCTTAAAGGAATAGTTATGTCAATAATGGTAATATTGCTAATAATGAATATAAGTTGCTCCAGGGAGACTGTGCCCTGTAGTTCGGCAATGGAAGTCGCTTTAGATAAAAGCGTCTGCTAAATGCCATATACGTAAATGTGAAAGCCAATAGTTGCTGAACAGCATTATTCCAGCAATCTTGTCCTAACCGGTGGCTATTCACTATTAGCAACATTAGGATTTATGGACTAACTAGTCCTCCTATTATCCGTAGCAACATGGAGTCTGCATTCACATGTGCACAGACACACACACACACTGGTCCTCAGAAAGCACACACCCTCTGTATATTTTAGCTGTTTACATTTTGTCCTGGTTCACTGAGGTGCATACACTACTGTGAGTGGGGTCTGGTGGGCAGCTAATGTGACCCGCTTTATTTTTTTACCACAAAGCACAGTCTCGCTCATTTCCTCTCTACAGGCAACCTCAGCTGTAGTGTTGAGTTTGCTGTAGAGCTCCAGTTCAACAGCCACTAAGCGTTCACTGTATTCAGATACTCATATATAAAAAAAAGGCTAATGGCCATTTCCTCACTCTTTTCAATCCTTTTAAGAACTATCACAGTATGTTTCTGTCCCATTATACCAACGCCTAAAAGAACTGAAAGTATAATTCATGGTTCCATGAAAATGTTTAACTTTCTTCAGTTAAAACGGTCTCATTGACTTCACAGTAGTAAAGGTGCACTGACATGCTCACTAAAAAAATGTAAATACTCCAAATTGTGCGTATTATTCATTTATAAGCACACAGCCAGTATCCTTCATTAGACTGCTTTGATTAGAAAGCTAGAGTGCATTTGACATATGCTATATTGTAAAGGTACTACCAGCAAACAGTATTTATCATATTTAATATATCTTATTGAAAAATATATACATTTATTGGAACTTTATGAATCCATGTAAGCCATTCCCTGAAACTTGAATTATGTGGGCTAAAAATGACTTGATTAAAAAAAAGGGGGCCCAATTTAAAGCCTACACCCTTCTCAATATTAAAGCACCTCAAGGCCATATTTGTTTATTTTTGTGTGTTAAACCAAGGACCACAGGATAGCCAGAACTCTATTGAATGTACATCAAACCAGCTTACTTATCAACCAGGCTTACTTGTGTAGATCTACTTGTTTTTTATAATTGCTGACTTTATTTTTTCTTAATGTGCGCAACATTTTTTTAAAGAGCTATCGAACCTCAAAGTTCCCCCTCAACCAGAGGAATGACTTCAATCATTTTTGAATTAGATGGTAAGTCTTTACGTGGGTAAGTTCTGTGAAGTTTTGAGAAGAAATCATGGCTTCAGCGAAATTCTTAAGATGTTTGGCTTTATTTTTCCTAGCGCTTGATAATTGGTTGTCAAACACACAAGCCCCTTTCAGTGATCCTTATTCATAAAAAAAAAAAAAAAAAAAAAAAAACGCGATAAGATCAAGGCTGGAAGAATGGCATTAAGTAGAGACTGTCATTTAGTGTTGAATGAATAAAAGACTGTAGTAGTACTTTAGCACTGCAAATTATTTGTTGAATGTAGATTTAAAGTCTTCCACACTGTATTAACCTTTTGTCTAACTGAAATATGAATACATGATTCATGCTCTGCTTTCGTGTACTAGTGAATGTGCTGAAGTGCATTAAAGGAATTTGTCATCTGAAAATGCTAATATGGCTAACAGTGAATGAAGGCTAATGGGCCCAATGAGTCTAATGTCATTTGCATAATAGACCCGAGCACTTGTTAATTGTTAACAATGTCTGCATTTTTGAATGGCATGTCTTATTAACTGTGTATAGCCATACATCTATATATAAAATCTTCAAGTCAAATCAATAAAGATATTGCAGGAATATTTAAGAAGACCCCTCAACAGAAGTCATATGGTCGAGAAGAAAGAAAAGACTGAATGAAAAGTACCTGCATTGTCCAAATGAATCAATTTTTATGTAACTGATTTTTGTCCCAAGGACCACGACAAAAATGTTAATTTAACATGCAAATATCTTAAAAATATTCGTATATTTCTCCCTCATGATTGCCATGTCTCTATTCAGCTCTGGAAGCCAGATGGTACCTATAAATATGTTGTGAAGAATCATATTTTAGTCTCATTTAAAGACTAATTTGGCTCACCAGAGGCAGCCAAAGCTAATCAGGCCTGTTTCAACTGTCCATGAAGCATCTGTAGGGCTTAGAGATTTGAAAAGACATTCACACAGCTGTATCCTGGGTGAAATTAAGAGTGTGAGATGAAGTTTGTCGTGTTGCAAAAAAACACAGAGTGAGGCCTTGTATCCCCAGAGAGCACAACTCTGAGTCAGATTAGCCGATAAGTGAAGAGGTATATGAAGTTCAATTATTTTTAGTATAATAGGAGTTTCCCCTGTTGGGTGTTCAAGAGACTCCCCTCTAGTCACAGTACTGAAGCAAAAATGATTCTAACACAAGTCAAACATTAAACCATATACCAGATCAGATGATTGTACTTTGTAACATCTTTAGTGGCGGGCCAAAGTCAAAGGGTCTCATTAGGATCCAGTAGTTGTATATCATCATTGCATTAAAACCACTATATAGAATAAAAATGTTTGATTTTTATTGCAGTGTGAGGTATTATAACAAGATGTAATGAGTCATATTTCAGTTAATCCATTCATTGTGAATTATTCCCACAATATTAAGGACAATTAATGTTCATTCGGATTAAGATTTTTAGGGGGGAAAGGTTTGAAGGTTTCAATACAGCCAAATTATATTAAATTTTAAGGATTCATTTAATGTTTTTCCCCCGAAGTCTCCATATAGCATTTTATGAACCACAAACAGCAATAATTCATTTTACATGTTTTTTCCAATTTTCGTGATCCCTTAAATTCTACACTGTTTTTGTTACTGGGCCTTTATGACTGACCTGTGTAAATGAGCCCTATTGTGATTGGCTGCCCTCTGTTGTACCAGATTCTAAAAGCAATCCAGGATGCAACAACACAGCTTATAACTTTAGCGTTAGTAGACTGCTGAACTTTTACAGGCTGAATACTTTTCATAATATCACAGAAACATGGAGTGGAAGAAATAGTACATTTTTAATATTTTGAAAGTATTTGCATTCTACATCAACCTCATGATACATTGATTTTTCTAAGGATAAGCAGTTCAGATAATGAATGGATGCACGAATGGAGACCAGCCCTTTAAAGAAAGATGACTTTTAATTTGTTTGGAACAGTAACTTGGTTTCCAGTGTTAAAACATCAATTTAGATTTACATCTGTGCTTTGAAGTCCCTCAGACTGGTAAGCCTAGACTAAAAATGAAGAGCTACTAGAAGTCTAAGATTCTACCTGAGTTAGAAGAAGTACTCCACCGTAGTCTTATACTGAACTCCTCAGCTATCAGAAAAAAAATGTAGCATTCCCAAAAGAAGCAAACGCTTTAATCCAACAACAATTAAAAACACTTAAATTGGGATGAGCAAACACAGTGATTGCTTTGACCCCACATAGTACCTATTACTTTTTAACAATAGCTACATGCTCAGAGCATTGTGATGCATATTAATGTTTTGAGTAAGTCATGAAGATACAGAATGTCAAACTAGATGTTGAACCTGTTGAACTCTTGGCGTGTCCCAAATAAAGGCTAACAGGGTCCTCATCAATTCCTTCCTTCAGCAGATATCATTTAATTGGTTTTGCACAGCCGATTATCAAAAATACATCCCACTGACAGGGAAAGGGACTTGTGTGTGAGACTTGAGAATTAGAAGGCTGGAAATTCAATTTGCGAGCCTGAAACCTCAGAGGTGAAATGGAGCCAGGTCTGGTTTCTGTGTGAGCAAGGCTCGCAAAATGAATTGCTGAACTGAACTTTTCCCGGCTCTCCACTTTAATCCAGCACAGGGTCGGGGGATATGGGGGTGGGTTTTGGTATGTGAGCTGCTCTAAACTTCAGCCTGTATCCTCAAGTTCCCCATGAATATGTTTCTTGCAATACAGCTGAGCTAGAATGTATTATAGAGCTTTGTGCATAGAAAGTAGAATGTATTATCATAGAAGAGCTACGTGCATTTTTGCAAAGACATGCAGGTACATTATGTATGTGTGTG
>JBBPDC010197344.1:0-14441 GCA_037974485.1 Hemigrammopetersius urotaenia
TCTCTCGTGTCCTATCACGTCCGAGTCCTTCCCTCACGCTACAAGCGGGCCCAGACCAGTCTTACCCCGTGACACTTTCATCCTGCTACAAGACTGGATCATCCGCTTTGGCTACATTTATAATAGCTTTTATTAATATATTGATATTGCTCAGCTCATTACTTATTGATGAAATGTTATATATTTTCAATGGACGTTAAAACATGAACCAATACATTAACAACAGGATGAACTGTTTTTCTAAACCTTTGTATGAATTCACAAAGGCTGATGAACTAAGGATTTCTTTATAGCTGATATTAGAAAGTTATCAGAAAGTGCCCCCCCCCCCCCGCCATTTTAAATAGATTTCATTACAGCTTTATTCTCACTGTTGCACATCTTTCTCTGTCTTTATGGGGTCATCTACCAGCTCTGTATCTCTTTGTGCATATTTGATAATTCTTTTTTTACAGTTTACTGTATGAAACATGAAACCTATAAATCATAAAAGAATCATTTTATATTGTACCAATGTATTTTCCTGAAACAAAACTAAAAAGAGTTATTCCACCTTTAGTACCCTTCTGTGGTCTGGGCTACAGAGTAGAGTTTGTCTACTCTGTTTCTATGAAGGCTTTTCACCAGATTAAAGTGTATAAAGTGGCCATTATTGTCACACGTGAACACACCACAGCACAGTATCGCACACAGTATGAAATTGTTCTCTGTATTTAACCCATTCACCAAGTGAAGCAGTGAAAAAGTCAGGATCGCAGCACTTGGGGAGCAGTGTGCGGGGGAGGTACCTTCCTCAGTGGTGCTACTGGCAGTCCTGGGATTCAAACCCACAGCCCTCTGATCACAGGGGCAACTCCCGAACCACCAGGTTGCCAGCTAAATGTCAGAACATGGCTTTAACAATTTCACTGCATTCATCCATGAGAGCATTAATGAGGTCAGGTACTGATGTTGGATGATTAGTTCTGGATCATAAATTCCACTCCAGCTCATCCCTAAGGTAATGGATGGGGCTCCATCTCTCCAGAGAAAGCAGTTGCACTGCTTCACAGAACAACCCTGGGGGGTTTTATACTCCTCTACCTGACATTTGGCACTAGGCGTGATAACCAGTGACTTTAGGCTGGTCCAGAGAAACCCATTCTCTTGGCAGTGCTTCTCTATGGAGATTATATAAGATGATTGTGTGCACATATGAATACCTGCATCAGTAATGGGTGCACCTCAAAGTAGCTGAATCCACTAATTAGAAGAGGTGTCTATATATGTTTGGGCATAGAATTATAGCAAGTATAGATGTATAAAAATGAAAATGAACAAGGCATGAAAGAGAATGGGGGGGAAAAGGTTAAGATGAAGAGTTTGAGAGTCTTTAAAGTTATAGTTATAGTGAATAAATACAGAAAGCTCCGCTGGGCTGGAATTAGACACGGCATTTTAGGAATAGTTCAAAGAGCAGTATTTACAGGGCCTGGAGCTGACTTTGCTGATTTAAAGGCGTATTTGATATTTGTCTGCTAAAGCGTTTAGTGTTTTGAAATATTGTGAAAGGGAAAGGGTAAGGACTTAAAGGGAAAAAAGGACTTCTTTCTAAAAACAAAGCATGTAGGTAGTCATGGCAGCTTAGCAAGAACAAGGCTGATGAGATCTGTCAAAACACTTTGGGTATTTCCTCTCAGCGGTATTCAGCCACTCTCTTTGAACAGCGTACATCTAACCAGAGGAAGTATAATCTTTTGTCGAGCACCTTCATGCTATTTATTATGTTGGCACCAGCTGCCTCTCGCGTGTAGCAGCCTGAATAAATGCTGAGAAATGCCTCGAAAGCCTCAGAGGCGGAATATACACTGTATTTGGGCAGCAAGTCTGCTGTGTTAGGTCATTGTTTTGGGACATAGATCCAGCTCACTTTGTTAGACAGAATAAAATATTCATGATACTGTGAGAAAAATGTATATATTATTTATTCATATCTATTTGCATATGAAAAGAATATGCCTGCATAGGCCATCATAGCGATTTTGTGAAATCAGCTCAGACAGCTTCTCTGATTTATTTAGGTTGGTCAGTGTTTGTCCACCATGGGGTTTTTACACTTGCCAACACACAGTGGTGATCATGGCTATAAATTTGACCCTCATTGTGTGTGTCATTCAATGGGGATTATCACTCTAACTCCAGTCCTGGAGGACTGTGTTCCAGCACGTTTTGGTGATTTCCCTGCTCAGAAACACCAGATTCTCCTCGGCAGTTAATTGTCAGGTTTAGTGAATGTGTTTAAGGAGGAGAACCATCGAACTGTGCTGGACTGGAGTTCGACACCCCTGCTCTAACACAAAAGTCTTGTGGGGCCTGTCCACAAGGGTGCAGCATAGGGTTCAGAGATCACATGAAATCATGGACTGTTGCATTGGAACCCTGTTCTAGTCTAAACACCCTTTTAGGGTTAATCAGTTGTGGTCCCGGAGGGCTACTGTTTAATCATTTACTTGCTCTGTTCGCCTGGTCTGTTAATTGCCACATTTGCGTGTGTAGATAGATGCACTTTCCAAAAGCGACATGTCTTAATATAGGCTACTGCCTATAAATAATAGCAATGCTGTCTTTAATGCACATATTTCAATGTTTACAACTTATGCTAATGCAAAATACTTGCAAGATTTCTGTGATAACATAATTAGACAGTCAATTTTAGCACTTCAAATAAAAGTAGGTACCAAATTTGTAAATCATTGATAACATTTTTTAAAAATTGCTTATGACGCATAGGTTTGTGACATAGGCTTTATTTGCTTTTACAGTTTCTGTCCCATACAGCTGGTGGCCTAGTGGTTAGGACATTTGCCCTGCAATCAGAAAGTCGTATTGAAAATCCAAGACTACTAAGCACCTCTGTTGTTCCCCTGAGCAAGATACCATCCCCTCACACTGCTCCCTGGGTGCTGTGCTCCTGGCTGCCTGCTGCTTCACTTGGTGAATGAGTTAAATGCAGAGACAGAATTTTAATTCAAATTCTGGCACTTATACACCAAAGCTTGATGCAATGGTCATTGCATCAAGCTGGTCAAAGGAACTGGATGGCTGAGAAAACAAAGAGAAAGTTGGTGGGGGATATTATCATTCTGAATGGTCATAATACAATAATAGAACTCACAGAAAACCAATACAATTTTGTTATTTTAAAAATAATCTGCGATGAGTCCATCCAAGGCTACAGTTCAGCAAACTCTACCCACACCTGAGTTATCATTATCTGTTAATCATCATCATCAAGACCTTCATAAGCTGGTATTAGACAAAAATGTACACTTACAGCAGACTAGAGCTGAGAAACACAGACATACGGAGCTAGGTAATCTGATGTGGTCTATTATTTCTTCAGATGTGTCATTACTCGGGTTGTGCCGAACAGAGGTGTTGGAAAGACAATGTATTGTAGCAACATTAGACTACATGTTTTTCTTCTGACACATTTCTATCAAATAGGGGAGATGTTACACACACCTATTTTTTCATGATCAGGTAAGAATATTTTCATCTAACATCCAGCTAAATTACACTATTTACAAAAAAATACTAACTGGAAAACGTACACACGCTGTTTAGAACAGGGGTTCTTGATCCAAAACCTGGAGACCCCATTAATTCCCCTTATCCATATATATGTTTTTTCTACTGCCAGCCAATGAGGAGCTTGTTAATTAGAAGTGTGCACAGCTATTATTTTCCTCAGCTTAAGACATTTAAAACAAACATAAAATTCAAAATAACTGATGCAAGTTCTGATACTTTTTATTTTTATATACAGTAAGCCCCCGTTATTCGCGGGGGTTACGTTACACGAGCACCCGCGTATAATGAAAAACCGCGTTGTTGTGTTTTGGTCAAAAAATGCCTTAAAATGCCTATTTTAATAGTGTAAACCCTAAATATGCCCCCAGACGTGCTCCCAGATACATTACCCTAAACAAAAATGTAAAGATAAACCTGAGGTTTAAATACGGAAAAGTCACGAATGAGAGAGACAGAGACAGAGAGAGAGAGAGTAAGAGAGAGCGAGAGAGAGAGACGATCCCTGCGCTCCAGAACGAGAGAGCAAGAGAGAGATACAGAGACAGAGAGAGAGGGGGGGAGAGAGAGAGAGACGCCAGCTCCAGAAAAGTCGAGAGAGAGACAGACAGAGAGAGCGCGCACGAGAGAGAGTTACAGAGAGAGAGAGAGACACTCGCTCCGGCTAAGTCACGAACGAGAGAGACAGAGAGAGAGAGAGAGAGAGAGAGAGAGAGAGAGAGACGCGCTCCTGAAAAGTCACGAACGAGAGAGACAGAGAGAGTGGCGTGAAAGAGAGATACAGAGAGAGAGAGAGACGTACGCTCCGGAAAAGTCACGAACAAGAGAAAGAGATACAGAAAGAGAGAGAGAGATACAGAAAGAGAGAGAGAGAGAGAGGCACACTCCGGAAAAGTCATGAACTAGAGAGAGAGACAGATATAGAGAGCGCGCACCCGAGAGAGAGATACAGAGAGAGAGAGAGAGAGGGAGTAAGGGAGAGCGACAGAGAGAGAGAGCGAGAGAGACAGAGCGAGAGAGAGGGAGTAAGGGACAGTGACAGAGAGAGCGGCAGAGAGAGAGAGACAGACAGAGAGAGAGTAAGAGAGAGCCTTACGGCCATGCACGGGGAGCCAGAAGAACTCAAATGAGTAAAAAAAAAATATTGGCACGAGGAGAATACCATCAGTTTCATTCTCCAAAAAAAAATCCACGTGTGACTGGATCCGTGAGTCCCGATCCGAGTAAAACTGGGGGTTTACTGTACTACTAATTAACAAGTGCTTCCTTTGGTTGGATCAATGTGAAATAAGTATGAAATTGTTAAGTGTATTGGGTATTTAAAGTTATAATCAGAAACATTCTCACCTCAAACGATATGAATAGTGATATAAATCAAGGTTAATGAAAATGTATAATAAAAAGCCTTAAACAAAAAAAAAATTAGTTTTTTTTAGGCATTTTGAGAACATAAATTAATTTAACTTCGAGTACAAAATGTATACAACCCACCACTTCAGTGCTTTGGGGAACATCCCTTAGATTTTTGAACTTCTAATAACCATTTTCAGTAAGTGCTGTCAAGATTCTTATACCTCTGCGTTTCAGTCGTTGCCTGTTTTTGAAGAGGAAAAGCCTCATTAATGTTTGATGGCCTCCAAAGATTGTTAATGGGATTTAAATCTGGGGACTGAGATGGCCACTCCAGGACATTCCAAGAACTATTTCACAAGCAAGCTTTGGCTGACTTAGAGATGTGTTTGGGATCATTGTCTTATTGAAAAGACCAAAGACCACCAAGATTCTATTTCTGCACCAAAGGCATCACATTTCTCTTTAAAATGGTCTGGTATTTCTGGAACTCTATGATGCCAGTTACCAGTTCCTGCGGCAGAAAAACCTCTCCAAATCGTGATGACCTAGCTCCTTGCTTGACAGTGGGGATGGTATTCTTTTGGTCATTAGCTTGGTTTTTCCCATGCCAGACATACCACTAGTTCATGTGTCCAAACAGTTTCAATTTGGTTTCATCAGTGTCTCCCAAACCTCAGCAGGCCTATCAACATATCTTCTGGCAAATTCTAGCTAATTCTAAGGTGTCACGGACTGAACAGGAATAATCTGGTTCTTTGCCCAACTGTAGCGTGGAGGAAGAGCCCAAACGCAGACGAAGCGAGAAAGCTGGTAAGCCACGTGATTTATTCTAAGAACGCTCCCTAATGGAGTAAGAACTCGCACCAAACGAGTCCGCATTCTCACACACACACACACAGGTAGAGAGAGGTGAAGCTCCGAAGACCAAGAGTACTCACAGTACCGGAGACCAAGCGTTGACTTCACACGAAGTGCATGAAGTTAGGACTTCAATGTCTGTGTGATATGTGTTACCTGCTTCCTGTTTATATACACTCGTGAGTCATTTCCGGTGCCTATTGACGTCACGTGACCTGGTGTGCAGTTATGAAGTCCCTGTGTGGTATATTCCACTTTCGAGGCATTTCTCAGCATTTATTCAGCTGTTTATTCAGTGTCATCCTATAGTGGCCACCAAAACACATATCCTGGCCTTCATCAGGTAATCCTTCAGGAACATGGTTTTTCTTAGTTATTCTGACTCAGCTGTTAACGATTCTTGATTAAGTTTTGGGCTTTCTCCCTCAGTCAGGTCAGTTTACAGATGTGTCCCAAGTTTTAAACTTCCTCTTAATGCTCCCAGTGGTGCCTCTTGAAATGTTAAATTTTTGGAAGATCTTCTTATACCTGATGCCCTCCAGGTGCAGTGAAATCATTTTCGCTCTCAGCTTTTGTGAAAGCTCCTTAGTCTTACAACTCACCTTCAACATATTCATGGGTGGGGTTGAGTTAAAGCCATTTAAGGATCATTATAGAATTCCCAAAGGCTTAATTATGTTTAGTTCCACTTTAATCTAGCTCTTTGAAACATTTTCATTGGTAAATCCTTTCCATCTTTGGGGGTTGAATGTTTCTGATTGCAACCATACGTGTGATTAGAGATTTGAGGGACAGGACATGCTGTGATTTTTATGCTGTAAAACATATGGCCATCCCTGAGGTGAAGCTTTTCTGTTAAAAAGCACTCAGTGATAGACCTAAAGCATAAAAAAAGGAAAGACAAAAACACAAAAACCTGCTCCTGCGACTGGATTCATATCCAACAACATAGCCTTGTTTATGTTAATTATGCTTTCACTTGGTGCTGCTTAATTTGACCTCAAAAATAGCAGCAATCTCTTCTTGTTTACTTCACTATTAAGAGTGGGTGCTAGAACCACGATATACAGCTCCAGAAAAAAATAAGAGACCAAATTTCTCAGGTTCTTTTCTATGTGCAAATATTGAACAGAACAGCTTTGGCTTGTTTAACTGCTGACAATATTTCTCCTAATTTCCAAAGAAACATATAGTTCTTTAAAGCATAATTTTAAAGAAAATGACAAAACATCAAAATAAGAGAAATTATGCAACAAGGTGATCTCTTGTTCACTCTTAAAATTACAATAATTGTCTTTGACACACTTTGAAACACTAGTAGTGTTTTACCAACTGGTCACATTGTGAGAGGAGAGTGTTGATTACAGCAGTGTTTTATGCTTCTCCTCATTAAATAAGATTAGATTCAGGTGATCACCTAACCAGTACCTAAATGTGAAGTACCCCAAATCACACCTAAGGCTGTGCAAATTTAAAAAATAGATGACCTAGTCTTAAGATTACTTACAGAGAGATAGGAAAAGCAATAATGTAATAACAAAAAAATAAAGTAAGAAAAATATTCTGTAAATCAGAATGAGGTGCTTGTGTAGATACTGGCATGGAATGGGCATCTGTAAATCAAGAGATGCCACTTTACAAATAAACTGATGTGGTCTCTTATTTTTTTCTGGAGCTATATATGTATATCATATGATGAATACCGTGTTTTATTACATCCCATATTCTGCATAATGTTCCAGCAATTAAAAAAGCAATAGAGCAACTTGGGGAACCTAAACATTTTGGAAGGCTGAAACGCACAATATTATATTGAAATGGTGCAAAGCAGTTAATTCGTTCTTGCCACGATGCATTACAAGCAGAATAGTTTCCACAGGACTCAGTAATCTGCATGTGAATATGTGGACAGACTCTACCAAGGCTCAAAGCATCAGTGATAGTGATACATGTATCTAATTACAGCTCATCTAATTAAGCTTTCATCACTTTGCTAAATTACATGTAGTAAGTCATCCATGTAGCGCAAATTAATCCCCCCTCTTGTCGAGCAGAGCAGTAAAAAACTATACAAGCACTATTGAACATTTTATCAATGATCTTTCATCCGTCCACAGTAAACATATATTTATATATCCACTCTGTACATACAGTATATACATACAGACACTTAATGTGTAGATACATACATATACTTATCTAAGTTAACATATATTTAAATATATATATATACTTTTAAATACACATCCGTATTTATCTTTCTAGATTGTTTGTATTCTGTTCTTTTTATACTGTACTGTTGGTATAGTTTTTATTCTATTGTTTTTCATTTTTGCTGCTCTTACCTTTGTACTGTTCACTTACTGCCGTGACGATACGAGTTTTCCACTTGTGGGACTAATAAAGGTTTTTCTTATCTTATCTAACTAAAGAGCCAAATGCTCTTACAGGCCTAAACCGGATTGCTGCCTATTCTAATGAACATTAAGTGAGAGGGTGACATGAAATGAGTGGGTGTGGATGTGGAACACACACAGTTTGGTTGCATTGGTGTTATAACACAGCCACTAAGGCAGCGCCTTTCTGTACTTAATATGGTATTGCAGGTAGTGGGAGTGTTTGACTAATGCTTTTCCTGCACCAAGTCTCAGATGACTTTCTTCTGCCTGAGAGATCACGATAAGGAAATACTTTTCTCACCCACACAGCAGAGTTTCCTAATCAGCTTGCTCAGATACACATCAGAGAACGGAAGTTTGAATAGCAAAAATGAAACACAAAGCTCATGATCGATGGCTTCCCATGAGCTTCCCTTATTACAAAGGTTACATTGCAAATGATGGTGGACCATCTCCAATGCAATTAAAGCCGTTCTGCTCACTGGCCTTCACCCTGAACGCATTCATGGAGCAATGAGCAAAATAAATAAATGATTTGGGAGCAGCTTTTTTTTGTTTGTTGCCTCTCCTCATCCGGGTGCAGTAGTCCATTAAACATGGCTTCAAAAAAACAGCCTCTCTTTCAGTTGACGATCATCAGAGTTCTCGAGGGCAAATGAAATTGAGCATGTAAAGAGTGTGCAGTGTTTCATGGCGCTCCCCTTGTTCGACCATTTCGTTGCTGTGAGAGAGGTTTAATCTTGTGCTAATGGTCTTCTTGAGTGATAGTGGGTTACACTGAGAAACATACACTGGAGGCATTCTTCAGTGTGTGACTAAATCCCCAGCACAGAACACTTCAGAAGCTCCTGGTCCATGTTGCTTTCACTGTGATGCCAAACAATGTTACTGACTGCATCTTCAAAGCACACATAATTGAGGACTGTCCATCCAAAGTTTCACTTAAAACTGGAAGATTCTTGCAGTCATGAAACCTATTACAAGCATGGTCCACTTGTGGGAGGCCCAAACACACACCCAGGGATGCACTTTTTTGTGCGGGGGGTTGTGGTTCGGGGGTGTTGTTGCGAGGCAACAGGATAACAGAGAAGCACCCAAAGTTGATGGTGGTGTTCAATGGGGCAGCCTAGATTCTGCATGAGAAATCGGAGGTGTGGCATGTGAGCGTGTGAAGACAGTCAGATGCATGTGTCTCACGCTCACTGGAGAGCCCTGGTCTGTGTGTGATTTCTTTTACTGATACATGAAGTGTAGTGGGTCTGTTAAATTGCGCATTTGCAGATGGACTACAGTCAGTAATAGTAACCCTACAAAACACATTTAAATCAACAAAATGAAATAAATAAGGAAAATACTTGGGGTAAGTGTATGAGGTAAGTGTACCTAATAAACTGCAATCTCAGAGAGTACTAAGTACTAATGCTATGACTGCACAGACACACAGATACACATTAACAAGAGCCATATAAAATACAGAGTCTAAATAAATCAATAGAAGAATCTGTAGATAAACCTTGATATGAAAGACACTATGCTGTACACACAAAGGCTGGGTATAAATACTATAAAGAAGTAACTTACACTAAAGTGAATTCCTAATAACACAGGTGGTGTTCAGGAGTACATTACTGCACGTAGTGGAGAGCAGTAGGTACACCATACTCCAAGCATATGTATACATACATGCAGACAAACACTCTAGAAGTAAGCTTTAGCTAGAGCTGATGTCCCTCCTTGCTGAGGTGTTTGGGTAATGAGGACTGCTGCTTACATAAGTCCTACTGCAGCCATGTCTATTCGGGCATGCTTGAATATGTCAGGCTGGATTCCCGCTGAGGGACATGTCTGTGGGGAGGCTGTCCAAACAGCTTTGCAGTGATAGGGGGCTCAGAACAGCTTGGGATGCAGAGATGAGGGGACAGCTGAGCGCCACATGAAGAGCATAAAGGGCTTTATACTGTTCAACCCTCCATTCCTCCTGCTGCTGCTTTGATATGAGCTCTTGAGGAGTCCCCCATCATATCATGGTGCCTAGAGTCAACACAAGAGCCCTGCGGTGGTCTTCCTGACCAGAGTGGTCATTCTGTTCATTTTTTCCCCCACAAACATGATTCAAATATAAGAGATTCAATTACATTCACAGTAGCGAGTCTAATACAGTGGGTCCTGATCCTGACCCTGAAGCCCCTCTGCTCTGCACATTCAGGCTCTTACCATGCTTGATCCACCCGATCAGCTAAAAACACCCTTTCCTGGGATGTTAGTGCAAGAATCAGAACCATATTATGGTTATGTCCACAAATAAGTTATTTCATTTAACACAACTCTGTTACAATAAATAAAATATCTTCCTTCATTAGTTACAATCTAGTTGAGTTTTATATTAACATGGACACATATAAACCTAAATATACAGCTCCGGGAAAAAAAGTAGAGACCACTGCAATTTATTTTTAAATCTACATTATGACAACCATTCCATGCCAGTGTCTGTTAAACTCCTACAAAAGCACCTCCTTCTGCTTTATGAGGTACTGGTTAGTGATCACCTGAATCACATCTTATTTAATGAGGAAAAGTATATAAACACTGCTGTAACACTCTCCTCTCGCAATGTGACCAGTTGGATAGAAAAACCCTGTCAAAGGTAATTATTGCCATTTTGTTTAAGAGTGAACAAGAGATTTATTCCAGTTCTGTAAACACTGTATCATTTCTCTTATTTTGATGTTTTGTCATCTCCTTTAAAATTAGGAGAAATATCGTCAGCAGTTCTTAAAAACAAAGGCAAAGCTGTTCAGTTCAGTACTCACATCTATAAAAGATAAAAACTAAACATTTTTGCAGTGCTCTCTTTTTTCCCTGGAGCTGTATTTTTACAGCATTTGAATATGTCAGCTGACCACTACATGCTTTACTGGGACTAAAATCTTAGAGTATTGACTTACATTAAGAGAAGAACATCTTCTTTCTCCTGTAAAGTTACCATTTTGGAGGTACAACATTTTATCATTGCTGTGATACTATACTTCCCTGCATCTTTCCAGTTGGTGCTTTAATATGAGCTCTTGAGGAATTCCTCAGCCTCCCATGCTGCCTTGAAACCTCTGGGAAATCAACCTCTGCCTGGTGGTGATAACTCTAAAATACTGTGGATGTATTTCTGTTCATTTTTATCCACATGTAAAAGATTCAGTTATGCTCACATTGTGTCAGTATATCAGAGGCTAGTCAACGTGTCTGACTGAGAGAACTCTGTTTAAATATTGAAGCTAAGGGAAAATCAAAGAGAGAAAGAAGGTCAAACAATCATACGGCTCCATTTTGATTCAGACCAGTGAGGTGTGTCGATGTCTATTTAAAGATCTGCTGTGAGTCTGTTTTATTACAGAGGATAAGCCAGCATGAGGTCATGCCATCCTTCTTCCAAAGCCCTACAGGCTAGCCTGGAGACAGAGAGAATTAACCTGTGCCTGTATCAGAGAGATGACCTTTCACTACTGCTCCCATACAAACATCTGCAGCAGGTTACCCAGCAGCTTTTGGTCTTAGCAAAAAAGGTTCTGTATGGTGCTAAGAAAAGGTTCTTTAACTTGTAACCATACTGCAGAGGTATCCAATCCTGATCCTGGAAACATTTCCGCAGCATTGTATTCCACTGCATTAGCTCTTTAAAACCCTCTTTTTAAGGATGTGGTTAACATGGTGGTCACATCACAGATTCTAGAGCTAAGCCGATCCTGTTTACCACTGGACTGAGTATTAGTGCCGGCTTTGCCTTGCTTTAAATTATTTGTATTGTTTTGCAAATGTGACCTTGACCCTTTGCCTCAACATAGTTTGATGTGGTCTGTTACAAATGCTGTGCATCAAACGAACTGCTGACCTCTGTGTTGCATTACAGAGTAATTACCCTTTGTAACTATATTGTACAGCCTGTGTACACATCATGGAGAGAGAAAGAAGGATGCCCTGTCCTCAATGGACATCACTGCTTGAAAAATGGCACACACCAACCCATAGCCCCATCCACCCCCTACCCATGTCTTTCTCACAACCATCTTTTGCAGGATTCTGCTAGTCACCAAATTTTAGGGCCTAACTGGATTCAGTGTTCCCTGTGTCTTCCATACTGCAAAAAACATTAGTATCAGCTACGCAGCTGAATATAGACTCACTGCAGAAAACACATTTCCTTTTGGCAGCTAGTGTGCTAAAATAATAATAATAATAATAATAATAATAATATTAAGCTCTCTACTATAAAAAGAGAGAATAGCATTTGTAGTGGAAGCCATGACTATGCCTCTTACCCAATTGGCTGATCATTTAAAGGGGCCTCAAAGGATGATAGTGAAGACAGAAGTGGGAGCGATGCTGTTGGCTAATTATGTGTAAATGACACTGGGGGCAGTGGGGTGCAAGTGGAGGTGGGAGGCAAGAGCAGATAATTACTGAGAGATCACAAACCAAGTAAACTACAGTGTAAACAAACAAAATTCACACAATGATGGTTTTATGCCATGAGCATCATTCACAGTTTCCAATGTACTGTCTGGCTAATAGCATTTTGGGAGAGACTGCATTGCATAGCTGATAAAAAATGATTTTAAAAAATGCTTTATTATCTGGTTTATACCACAGACTGTCATGATTTATTTCTTTTTGTGCAACCCTTTTCCAACCCCTCTTTATCTTTAATACCATAATTACATTATGGTGGTGGACAGTGTGATGACAAACAATGTCTATTCCTTTGTTTTCATTGGAGCAGTGACAGAAAACTTTTTATCAAGAGTATTTTTCATCAATTTTTTCATCAACTGCAGTAGCACAATACAATCGATGGTGATTTTTTGGGAGCGATGGAAACTGAATGTCTCCTTATTGATGCTCCTGCCCCCCTCAACCTTAAATAAACAATCCGTGTTTCTAAACTGTCCCAGATAACTATGAATTTTTGCCACTGGCATTGTCACAATGGCCACCATTTGTAGCTTTGGCTCAGAATAATGTTCACTACAAGCCATTTACTGTAAATGACCTCTGTTTTTGCTATGTTATATTCAAAATACTGTTTCAGTGTGAATGAATATACATTACTCAAAAGGTAGGGATATTTGGCTTTCAGTTGAAATTCATGGGAAAGGTAAAAAGTTCACACAACAAATTATATCATAAACGTAGGGCATTAAGTAGAAGCAGTGGTGATTTCCTCATCTGAAACTTGAGCACCCTTTACAGCTTGACAACGACGTCTCATCCTGTTCACAGGTCGACTTTTTGTCCGCTGAGACATGGCATCCCACTCTTCTTGAAGGGCGGCCCTCGGGTCTGTGAGGTTCTGGTGTACACAGCTATAAGCCTCTACATGGCAACTCAGCTGATCCCATAGGTTTTCTATGGGATTCAGGTCTGGGGAAAGTACCCCAGTCTCCAGCAGCCGTTTCCTAATGATGTGACCCTGATGAGCTGGAGCGCTGTCGTCCTTGAAGATGAAAATAGGCCTCTGTTGTTCATGCAGGGGCACAAGGACTGGATTAATGATGGTATTCAGGTAGGATGGGCTTGTCACTGTGTTGCATTGGTCTCATGATGTCAAAATGTGATCATGATGAGGAGGACTCTTTGAATACCAATTTTGATTGAACCAGGACATTTATTGGTTGATTCATGGATCAAACACCTGCTTTTAAAAAGTACTGAAACATTGAACAGTTGGACATGTGCATTCAAATATGTAGGAAAGATCACATTAAGTTCACCTGTAAAGTTTAGGTCCGTTTAAGGTCCATCCTGACATTCACCCGAAAGCTGAATGTCCTGAACTTTGTAAATAGTGTTAATATATGAACAAAGGTATTGACCATTACACCAACAGGGACTTTAATCACAAATACAAAGACATTAATATGGAGCATTACTGAGCTCAGACATGTTATGTTGGGCGAGAAGGTCTGGCTTGCAATCTTTGTTCTAGTTCAACCATGTCTCAACCATGTCCAGTTCAACCATGTCTTTATGGAGTATGCACATTAATTCTGAAACAGAAGGTTCTTTTCCAAAGTTGGAGACACTGTATTGCCCAATATATTGGTATGTTGAAGCATTCCGATTGCCTTTCATACACACACACACTACAGACACACACACACACACACTACAGACACACACACACACTAACATACACACACACTACAGACACACACACACACACACACATACCACAGACACACACAAACACACTAACATACACACACA
>JBBPDC010197407.1:0-14439 GCA_037974485.1 Hemigrammopetersius urotaenia
GGTGGTGCTGGAGGTAGGATTCGAACCTGTGACCTCTTGGTCCGGAGGCAAGTATCCTACCCACTGAGCTACCGCCATGTTTCCTGAAGTCTGGTAGGAATATTGCTCCACGTGGTGAAGACTGCTTCAGGAAGGGCATCCACGGTCTGGAACTGGCATCCATTTTTATAAAATTCCCTTGCCATCCATCCCCTAATGTTCTCAATGGGATTTAGATCAGGGGAACATGCAGGATGGTCCAAAAGAGCTACGTTATTCTCTTGGAAGAAGTCCTTCATCAGGCAGGCATTGTGAACTGCAGCGTTGTCCTGTTTAAAGACCCAGTCATTACCGCACAGACGAGGGCCCTCAGTCAAGATGGATGTCCGCTGCCACATCTCCACATAGCCTGCCGGCGTTTGATGGCCCTGCACAACCTTCAGTGCCATTATTCCATTGAAGGAAAAAGCTTCCTCCACTGTGCAGCCTAGAAAACAGCTCCAGTGGGATCTCCTTATCATGCCAGTAATGTTGAAAACCATCAGGACTGTCCAGGTTACATTATGAAGCTTTCTTCCACCTTTCAATGTCCCATGTTTGGTGCTCCCTTGCAAAGACCAAACAGGCATGTTTGTGGCGTGGGAGGAGATGTGGCCTCCGAAGACGTTTTTTGTTCTTTAAGCCCTTCTTTTGCAGATGCCGTCTTGTAGTTATTGGGCTGCAATTAACATCAGTAAGGGCTTTAATTTAGGTTGAAGGCTTAATTTTTTTGGGGATCTACCAGGTAACTTTTGGGTCCCATAACCATCAGGATCTTTTAGGGAGTTAAAAATTTTAGACTTTCTTACTGCGTCCAACCACTGCAGCGTTGGCGTGTTGCGAGAGACCTTGCTTGTGCAGCCCAACAATTCTGCCACATTCAATCAGGAGGTCATGACCATGTGAATGTCTGATAGAGAATGACACAAAAACCAGATTTTTGAGAGTCTGGCTATGGTCTTAAACTTTGGATCAGCTGATGAACAGGCTGATTTGCTAACTCTCTAGGTTTTGTCTTTTGCTCCTGTTTCTTCTTTTTGCATTTTGAAGCTCTACTTACAACCTGGTTATGGTTCATCAGTGCGAAATGCAAATTCTTGTATTTTTCCCCTGGTCTTAAGATTCTTTTCAGGACTGTATAGAGTTGGCCAATCATTTTATAAGCATTTATGAGGTCAGACACTGATGTTGGATGAGAAGGCCTGACTCGCAATCTCCGTTCCAGTTCATCCCAAAAGTGTTGGATGAGGTTGAGGTCAGAGCTCTGTGTGGACCAGTCAAGTTTTTCCACACTGAACTCATCCCACCATGTCATTGTGGAGCTTGCTTTGTGCACTGGGGCACAGACATGCTGAATAGAAACGTTTTTTCCCCAAACTGTGTCCACACAGTTGGAAGCATGGCATTGTCCAAAATGTCTTTGTATACTAAAGCATTAAATTGCTCTTCACTGGAAGTAAGGGGCCATCTGAATTCAATAATTAAGGGGTGTCCCAATACTTTTGTCCATATACTGTATGTATCAACATCACACACCATGAGGGATCTCCCCACCCCATTTTTGGCAACCTTACAGCTGCTTGTTCAGATTAGTTAGATGGTTTTTGTTGTCTGCATTTTTTAAATAGTGCCACAGATTTTTTCGTTGGATTGGGGTCAGGACCGAATTGTTATGACTTAACGTTTATGTTTCTGCTCTAGTGGTACTTTGCCTGTGTGTTTTTCTGCTGAAAGCTATAGTTTAGCATGGGCTTGCAAAAATAGAGAATGCGGACCAAAAATAAGCTCTTTAAATAATGAAAATGTCATTACACAGCAGTGTTTAATTCCCTTTGTAGGTTGCTTTTATCTGTTTGCCGATGTTAAGACACTGCCAGAGAGGATTCATAAAACAAGGTTTTGGGAATTGTTTACACCTTTATAACAAGTTACTCTCACACTAATGGGAAATTCTGCCAGTTTCACTACACTGCAGTCATTACTTTTGCCCCTTCATGACTGATAACAGGACTTTTTTTTGCACATTTTGAAGGTTTTTGAATGGATTTTTTAAGTGAGTGGCTGTCATGCAACTTTCAGTTCTTGGTTGTTGATCCACAATCAAACGCTCAAGGATTCATATATCTGTTTCCAAATATAGGCATTTTGATGTCTGTGTCTCTGTAGTATGTTCTTTAGCATTATTCCTCAGCTGTTCCTTCATAATGAACATTGTTTCTTTTCAGTTTCTTTTTTCCATATGTTTCGACTTGGAGCTTTTCAGGCATAGGGGTGCTCATCTTATTTTGCATTTGAAAATGTATTGTTGGGACAGTAGACATTAAAAACTTTTCCCGAAAAGTCGATTACCACTGTCTTAGATCTATAGGCCTATAGGTGCATATGTACTTTTTGCTCATCACTGAAAGGGTCACATGAAGTAAAGCAGTTGAATGTCTGTTATTACAGACAGCATTGAGGCGAATGTGGAGAGCGCAGAAGTGCATGTAGAGAGAGGAACCGAGCAGCTTCAGAGAGCAGCTCATTATCAGGTAAGTCAGTGCCATGCTGAGCAAACCATGTCAGAAATAAAGAAATGGTTCGAATACTGTGGCTTTAAGTAGTGTTTTGAAACGGGTAGTGAAAGTACTTGATCTGCATTTTACAGCAAGGAGGGAAGTTTTACCCTAAGTTTAATTTCATTTCACTTGTTATTTGTTATGTAGAAAGGTTTTGTAGAAAGGAGCACATGTTGCATAATGACTGTTTCTCATTTTATTTTTTTTGTCCATGACCTGTTAAAACTTCTTCCTCAGCAAAAGTCTCGTAAGAAGATGTGCATCCTGGCCATGGTGCTGTCCATAGCAATTGTTGTTATCAGCATCATCATCTGGCAGACCACCAAATGAAGAAGCCCTTTTGTTCTCCTGTTTTTCTCCTCTTCTTTCTTTTCAGCTCTTATTTAATTTATTTGTTCCCTATCTACCCCAAACTGAGGCACCGTCTGAGGGGTTAAGGTTCCCATGCTCCCTCTCCTGTAAGTGTGCAGTGAGAAGCAGAGACGAGCCGTATGGAGCATTTTTGACATTCCCCCATAAACTCGTCAGCCTTTCAGTCTCTGCAATGGTGTAAGGATCAAGACCATATTGGAGTGTGAAGGGATTTGTTTTCAGGCGTAGTAAAATAATTAAATTACTTATCGTCAGATTTTGTTTCATTTCTTGCTACTACACTAACATCACTAACATCATTGAGTTTTTTTAATAAGATAAGTCTGAAGAAGAAAATATGATGCATTCAGTTTTAAAGCATTTTTGATTTTTTAAGTGTTATAAATTGTATACTTCTTTGCAAAGATGGACTCGAACATTCAGATCTATTCCAATGAGCTGCAAATGTGAAACATACCATCATATCTTTTCTCTGAATGTGCAGTGTTAACGCGTGGCCTCAGTGTTTGCGGTTACAACAGTGCAAGAAACGGGGTTTCACGGTTCTGTTAAAGCAGAAGAACCTGCTTCAGGAGTTTCTTTACTGTTTGTCTGGTGAATGATGGTAACATTTCTATGTTGTGATCATGGTTTTTAATGTGCTGTAATAGAACACCTGGTTAAAAATATGAATCTGTCAGAATATGATTTTGTCAGAAGTCTGCACACAGGTAAACACAGTAAATGCACCCTCACTTTTTAAACTGGAAGTAGTGATTGTCAACACAAAAAAAGATTTCTAAGATTTCTTCTGTTAGAATACATAAGTAAAATACAAATATTAAAACAAGTCTGCTTTTCTGATCTCAACCTGGCTCAAATCGTATCAGACAGAATAAACACAAAAAAATTGTTGACCAAAATGTAGGATTGGTCTGTTTGAAATCTGTAGAATATATTACATTGGGTGGAAAAGTTCAGTTGGATTATTCTATAATGCAGTGATCGCTAGGCCCCCAGGATTTGCAGTGAAAGTTAGCTCTCATAGCAATCGTGGTGAAAGCCAAGCAGCTTCCTAAAGTTCCCGTGGGATGCTACTAAATGTTCAAATGGAAAATATAAACTACACTACTCACTACTCCATTATTTGCTTCATTTACAAGTCGAAGAAGAACTGCCAGAAGAATTTCATTGGCTTCTTTTAACTCGTTCATGCTTTATATTCTCTGTGACAGTCAGTAGATCCAATAGGTTTAGACAGGCTGCATTAATATTTACTAAGAAATATAAACTGAAGTAAAATCTCATAAAGAATGATACTTTTAAGCCCTTTGAGATCTTCTTACGATGTTTTAAGCAAAAATCCTCAACCGTAGTTAGTGCAAACTAAAATGAATCTCCTGCCCTTTGAGGGTTGAAGAATGAGAGAAAAGTGAGCTGTGCCTGTCACTCAGCTGTAACTGTAAACAGCTTCACAACACAGATCTTCATTTGACTGAATTTTCCCTGTCAATTTAGTTATACTTTTATCTTTTTTTATACTCACATACACTTTGTTTTTTGCTTTGTACATATAAACAAAGAATGCGTGTAAATGTGAATACTGTATATATATTTCCTGACCATTGATTTAAATGATTTGTTCTCCAAGTCCATGAATGCAACTTCTGATGAAATATTTATGGAATAACTTTCAATCTAATTAAAACCTTTTAAAAAATCTAATAAACCTGCTTCTAAGGCACCAAATTTTCCTCCTTTGCTGTGATTTTTTTTAGTAGTTCTTGAGAATTTAGCAAAAAAGTCAACCCTGTTACTGTATATCTGTAATTGTGCAACATCCATCCAGTAACAGTATGATTCACAGGAAATTACGCTTCATCTGTTGGGTATTTTGTCCATTTTGCTAAATTTTCCTCATTGTAGAGTGGGAAGAAAGTACTGCGACACTTGTTTTTCATGGTTTCGGTCAGGCCCCTTACTTCCAGTGAAGGTCCATTTTAATGCTTCAGAATACCAAGATATTTTGGACAACACCATGCTTCCAACTGTGGACACAGTTTGGAGAACCTTTGCAGGTACAAATGTGAGTAATGGCTTTTAGCACAAGTGGAATATTAGGTGACTTAAGCTGCAGACCTAAAACCCTGTATCCATCAGCCCTGTTATCTTTGGGTATAGATGTTATAACTGAAATTTTGGGGACACAAAGTGAAGCTGTTTTGCTGTTAAATGACTTCCACTAATGAGAATAACCTTGCACTTATACAAAAAACGTGTTCGTTAGCTTTTTACTTGGCTGTCAGTGAATCACAACAAAATCACCTCACTGTGCAAGACCAGAGCTGGCTACACTCCAAAAAACTCTCTAAACTTGGTCCTCTGGCCTTAATGGCAGCGTCAGTCTTTTTAAGAATTACCTGATGCATTATAACCCTAAATACCCTAAAGCAGTGCCCCCGGGCCGCGGACCGGCACCGGGTCGTGGGTCATGTGGTACCGGTCCGCGGGCTGCACAGAAAAAATAAAAAAATATTTTTGCTGAAAATGCTTTTAATAAAGCTGCGAGTACACATTGGAGTTACGTTTATTATTATATTTTAAAGATACCCCAATATTATAGCTATATTTAAAATATCCCCATTTTTATGCGTATCATTTATTTGTATAAATACGTATATTTATCTGCCACTCCTTAAAGGCCGGGCCGTGAACATAGTTTCTGATATTAAACCGGTCTGTGACGAAATAAAGGTTGGGGACCACTGATCTGAAGTATTGGGGCTCACCTATTTTTACCGTCTTTAATTCTATGCTGTTCACAATGTGTGCTGTGGTGTGTTCACAT
Organism: Hemigrammopetersius urotaenia; assembly: GCA_037974485.1. Classification (NCBI taxonomy): domain Eukaryota; kingdom Metazoa; phylum Chordata; class Actinopteri; order Characiformes; family Alestidae; genus Hemigrammopetersius; species Hemigrammopetersius urotaenia. The sequence goes on from JBBPDC010197407.1 coordinate 5,776, forward strand.
CTGACAAAAACTGACACTTTAATTAATATGGAGTTGCCCCCCTCTGCAGCTGCAACAGCTTCCACTCTTCTTGGGTGGTTTTCCACAAGATTTTCTGTGGGAATTTGTCCCCATTCATTCTGTAGAGCATTTATGAGGTCAAGCACTGATGTTGACCGAGATGGCCTGTCTCGCAATATCCATTCCAGTTCATCCCGGTGGTGTTGGATGGGGTTGAGGTTAATGGTTAGAAACACTTGCTTTAATAGGGTTTTTAAATAAGTGAACATCTATATAGAATTAGAGCACTGTTAGAAAAAGTGCTAGATTCTCACTTCAATTCTCCACCAACAAGGTTAGATCTCTGTGCAGGCCAGTCAAGTTCTTCCACACTGAACTCATCCACTTTATGTTGCTTGCTTTCACACACAATGTGAACAGCATGAAATTCTTTCTCTGTATTTACCCCATTCACCAAGCGAAGCAGCGGGCAGTCAGGAAAACAGCGCCCAAGGAGCAGTGGGTGGGTGATGGTCTTTTGTTCAAGGGAACCTCAAAGGTGCCACAAGCAATCAGGATTTAAACCGATGACCTTCTGATCACAGGGGCTATGCCCTAACCACTAGGACCTAGGGCACTGGTATGGTGAAGCATTAAAATTCCCCTGCACTAGAAGTAAGGGGCCTGGCCCGAACTAACAGGTGAGCCCCAATCTATCCATTTAGGATATTTAGGATTATAATGCATCAGGCAACATCATTAATATTAGTTTTTTATATAAAACTGTACCTGATTCGCACATCAATGTTATTATAGCCAACACCATAGCTGTTAAATACAATTATTAGCTGCTTATACATTCAGGTGTAATATTGCAAGACGTCGACTTGGTTAACTAAAAACTGAACAGAACTGTCTGATTTGCTGATGTTAAAACTCCTCTAATTCACACCGTGCCAGTGATGCTCAAAAACGTTTAGGACTACAATAAGATCACTTTCTTTACTTCACTGCATGGACGTCTAACACATTCGTGTAACCACAAACACAGTAAAAACACATAATTGAACATGTAAGCTATATTTATTCCTCAGAACTGAACCGACTGTTTAGTTACTCTGCCTTTAAGACAAGCTCTGATCAGTTAGAAGTCCAGGCTGAGATACCCGTTGTTTGAAACTATATTTGCAGCTTAGTTTCCATGTACAGACTGTGGAGTGGTAGGCGCATTTTGATGCGAATGCTGAGGCTTCATGCATTCTTGTGGTCTAAAACGTGTTGTGGTGGAAAATCAACAAAGACTTTAGAACAAAGACATTATTTCTTCTATAGAAGGAGAGAGTTATTTATCACCCTGGGCTGTCCGGAGATTCTGAAGGTCCTCTCCTGATAACAAGTCTTCGCACAAGATCTTTTGTACCTTAAAAACATCATACACATCATTTAACTAAGCTGCAGTTCATGGGGCCCTCTTGCATGAGGAACTGCTGTAAATTGCCTTATCATCCTTTCACTTTAGCAAAGGGGCACTAGTCGCCTCGTATTACTTCGCATATGATGACCCTGATCTCGGTGGAATAAAGTGGAAAGAGATATGCAAAATAATTAGTGGTGGGCCGTTATCAGCGTTAACGTGCTGCGTCAATGTGAGACTCTTATCGGGCGATAAAAAAATATCGGCGTTAATCTATTCACAAAGTTGGGTTGGGAGCTGGGTTTATACTATGCAAGCTATGATGACTTTCACCTTGATATTTTAGCGCGGATTTACTCTTTCTTTCTGTCTGTCTGTCTGTCTGTCTGTCTGTCTGTCTCTCTCTCGTTCGTGAATTTTCCGGATCGCCCGTTTTAAACCTGTCTCGCTCTCTCGGTTTCTCTCTCTCTCTCTCTCTCTCTCTCTTTTACTCTCTTTTACTCTCTCTCTCTCTCTCTCTCTCTCTCTCTCTCTCTCTCTCTCTCTCTCTCTCTCTTTTACTCTCTCTCGCTCTCCCTTACTTTTCTCTCTCTGTCTCTCTCTCTCGCGCTCTCTTACTCTCTCTGCCTGAATAAATTATGAATAAATACAAGACAAAGGCAAATACAAGGCAAACTTTCCATTTCAAAGAAACTTTTACCATTCGCACACATATTTTTTTTCAATTTTGAGAAAAGAGTGATAATTTGATGCCGTTTTTTATCTGCAGATTATAATGATTGCCCTAAACTTAGCTACAGGACACATTTGATCATACTGTATATACAAATATTTAACTGGATAAACTAATTAGATTATCAAAATGTCAATATGACAGTGTGGACCAGTGCATGATAGGGTGGACCAGCACACGACAGGGTGGACACTGAATGAAAGAAGGCGAATTCTGTGATTACACGCAAATGTATGAAATAATAACTATAAATCATGGCTGTAACTAACAATTACTATACGCACATATTATAAATTGCATTACCAACTATTATTATTACATACAATGAATGATATGTCCACCCTGTCACACGTATGTCCACCCTATCGGAGGTAATTGTCAGTCACTTACCTCTGATAGGGTGGACATACATACGACAAGGTGGACATATCATTCATTGGACATTTTGGGAGAACGACATCAATACATTTTCCATTTGTGGAAATTGTATTGATGAATGAACACATGAAGCTCAATATAACATCCTTAATGAATGTATTTAATATTATATTAACATGGCAAATGACTTGTTTATATCCGGGATAGCAAAAGCACCGCTCACTGATAGTGACACACCTGTTTTTAGAGCACAAAAATGAATGACCAAAGTAACAATACTTTTACTTGAGTATGGGTTTAAGCTGCTGTCCAAGTCTGTGTACAATGTGTTACTTGTTCATAATATTTTTTTATGCTTTTAGTTGTTTAGTTGTTTTTAGTTATTTATGTTTCTAGTTTTTCTATTTGTCTATCTGTGGTGGCATCTAAACTCAGGCCCTCATGCAGCTGCTGACCATGTCTAACCCTGCTTAGCATTTTCATGGATCTCTTCATCCTCTGTCACTATAGCTGCAGTTGTATTGGTGCCAGAAGTCTATTTTAAGTAGAAAGTATTTATCTTCTATATAACTGAATGGAAACTTTTTAATTGTTTTTCTCTTTGCTCCATGCTGCCATCTACTGTTTATTATGTCCAAGTACAGCTTTCTAAACAAAGGTAAAGGTGAAAAGCTTCAGTCCTTCCTCTATAAACCTCTCAGGTAGCAAAGAGGCCGTGGTCTCTTTTGTTTTCTTAAACAGATAAGATTTGTGATACTTCCATCCATTTCCCTCTAATCAATTCGGTTTCATAGTTTCATATTTAACTACTGACCAGGTCTCACATTGCTTGGCATTTTCAAAGATTGATTTTGAAAAGTCAAAATAATGGTTCCGGGGCCCATGACCAGAATGGAGCTCATACAAGTAGAGATGCTGTTGGGCCTTATGTTAAAACTCCTTTAACTCCCACCTTGCCATTGACACTTCACAAAAGTTTAGGATATCAAAAAATCCTTTATTTTCTTCATTAAATTGACTTCTAACATTTTGTCTAACACATTAGTGTAACCACAAATACAATAAAAATACATAAGTCAATGTAAAATTCGTAGCGGTCGTTATTCTTGAGAATTGAACATGCTGTTTAGTTGACTTTAAGACAAGCTCTGTTCTGATTATACCTCATTCAGTCAGAAGTCCAGGCTGAGATACCCATTGTGTGAAACTGCATTTGCCATTTAGTTGCCATGTAAAGACTGTGGAGTGAGGGGCACATATTGAAACTTTTAAAACTAAGTATGTTGCAAGGCCACAAAAAATACTTCTTATAACGATACCAAAGCTGATGCTTCACTCGTTGTTGCGTTCTAAAACGTGTCATGATGGTTTTGACCCACATGATATCAAAACATGTCCTGGGAAGAGAGTTGAAATGAGTAGAAAAAACAAGTCAGGCAAGGAAGTGCAGCCTTGAGCAGTTTTATTGCAAAACATACAACAAACTATATCTTATACTCTATATCTAACTAGATCTTTTCATCCTCTCAATCACCATAGCTGCGGTTAGGTTGGTGCCGGAAGTCTATTTTAAGTAGAAAGTATTTAACTTCTATGTAACTCAACGAATCAAACCTGTTTTTAACAATTTTCCTCTTTGCGCTATACTGCCATCTGCCGTTTATTATGATCAAGGACACCTTTCTAAACAAAGGTGAAGTTAAAAAGCTTTCTACACACTAGATCACCGTGCAATATGTCAGTTGGAGTGGTGTAAAGCATGCTGCCACTGGAGCAGTTGAAATGTGTTCTCTTAAATGCCAATCATGCTTCACTGTCTATCAGTCTGTTAGATGAATCTGGGTTTGGCAGATGCCAGGAGAATGCTACCTAATGGAATGCCTAGTGCCAACAGCAAAGCAGGTGGGAGGAAGGATAACAAGCTGGGTCTGGTTTTCATGGGTTTGAGAGGTAGGCCCCTGTGCACAAAGTGAGGCCCACAAAGACGTATTTGGGCCGACTCAAAGCCCTGACCTCTATACGGATAAACCAGGCCAGGCCTTCTTGTCCAACATCAGTGCTTGACTCCAGGAAAGCTCTTATGACTGAATGAGCATTAATTTCCAAAGGTACACTGCTAGAAGAACGGTGGCTGTTATAACTGCAAGGGGGCTGGGGGCTGGGGGACTCCACATTATTGCCCAGGGCTCTGGAATGGGATGTCTAATAAGCTCATATATATGTAATAGTCAGGTGTCCACATATTCCTGGCCATATATTGTACTTTAAGCTGACTGGCTGAATGTCCCTTTTTATATTTAGTTTAGCTGTCTTCTTTGTGTTACAGATCACCTACAGTTGACTGCTTTTAATTATACAAAACAAAGTTAAAGCTGATAACATAATTTGTTTGTGATGAATTGAGAACGTGAGACAGTCTGAATTTAGACTGATTTGTGCAGGTCTGGGACAGGCTGCAGTCAAACTCCATTGGACATTGGACTGTGATTATAATGGCCTCTGTAAGGACGGGTTGAATTTACATGGGCAGGAATGACACTGGCTTGTGTTGGTTTGAAGTACTTTAACAACATTGGTGTTTGCCTACCTGATCCTGAGTCAGGCTGATTTTACACCAGCTTATTTTGCTCTGAAAATGGGACAGGTCAGAAAAGCCTGTTTTTTGCTGGTCAGTGGAGGGAAAATGACTTGTGCTGCATTGTGGGGCAGATTGGATTTAGACTGTGTTGAGCTGGACTCTACACTGATCTGTGACTCAGACTGAAAACTTAGACTTTGGGGGGTATTCTAGAATTAGGTTGACTTGTGCTGCTTTGACACAGGAGCAGGCTGGAGGGAATGTGTCAGTCTGAGACTTCGGCATGGCTGAATGAAAACAAATTTCTTGACACTTCTTTGACACTGGGATAGGCTATTGTTCAGTCTTCAGTAACTATAGCTTGTTCTGGGTTGAGATCTAGGCCAGAGATTTACTTGTTACTCATGCTTGTTTGAGACTGTGAGACACACTGTGGATTTTGCTGGTACAGGCAGGAGTGAATGGGTCAATCTGAGACCTAATCAAGCCAGTCAATGAAAGGGCAGGCTAGTCTCAGACTGGTTTCACTGCGAAACCAAATGCCTTAATTTTACCCCTTAAAATTACCTTAATTTTTACCTTAATTTCCTGTATGGAAAATAAGAGGAAAAGTGCACAGATTAAGGCTGATTAAGGGGTAAAACTACTGATTTTTTCCCTTTTAAAAATTGCCCTTTAAATAATAGAACCTCCTGAACTAATGCCTTGTGCTAAATGCTGTAAATGTAAAGATTAAGGGGTTTCACACTCATGCCTTAAATCTAATTTGAAGGTAAAATTAAGGGGTCAGCTTCACAAATGAAGCTCTACTGACTATGAAACACATACTCCTACTGAAGCACCTACAGCAAAGGTGTAAATATACAGATTTGTTAATCAATGCATGAATATATATGAACATTCTCAACATGTTTGATGACAGAAATAGAATGACTGTATTTGCAAATAATTTTGCATATACAGGCATACATTTGGGGTTGAAAGTTTGGGGTTATAACTATGTTGCAACACTTTAGAGTAGAAAAACATCCACTTTTTTGATTTTATAATCAATCTAAATGAATGTACTGCATGACAAATTGTTTTGTTGTTGAAAGCTGAATGTGAAATTTTACTGGGGCACAGCACATAAATACTGGAGCCTGTGGCCCAGTGAGAGGGGTGTAGCAACAGACTGAATAGAAGACAAGCTGGATGATGCTTCAAAGACATGCAGGCATGGATAAGATTGTGTACCAAATTACCAAAAATAGCCTTTGAGTTGCCTTTAACATCTCAAAGGTGCAGTGTCAATAAAAATTCTGAAATGCCAACCACATCACTGCTGACTGCATATTGATTTAAAGTGGCTCACTAAATAAACACTAGATTCAGTTTCCCAGGAAACACCGCCTGGTTTGTTTTAACATGTAGGCTAGTAGATTAGTGGAAGATTTGACATGTAATTATTTGCTGTCTCTTTGCTGTCTCTATGGATGGCTACACTAAGAAACACAATCTTTTATCAGAAATGGCAGGCAGCAAGTCAACTTGTATGTGGTAAAATGTAAGAAAATATGCTTCTTTAAGTTAATTGTGATTCTGAATAAAGGTTAAAGAAAAAAAAACATTAAAATGCTAATCTTTAGTCAAATAATGGCTTCTTGTCACCAGAAAACTTTTTGAAAGAACTTTCGAATTCAATCAGCTGTCAAAAATGTTAATCTGCCTTTAGAAATTTGCAGGTTCAGGAAACAAAATCACGTAAAAAAATTAAAGCATTACTGCAGCCTGATAGAAGAAATGAGATAATACTGTAATTATTGACAGACCCACTTGTGTGGTGTAGATTTACAGTAAAGCTCTGACAGCTATTAGAGCTGGAAATATAATTCAACTTTCACGCTGGAAAGAACAGTTTAAGTTGACATATCTCCTGAGAGCATTCTATTTATGCTGACAGTTTAATCATTTAATCTCAAGAGGGCTTCTATGGATATTATAGCACACATCATTTATGTGTACTTTTGTACAGTTTTCCTGAAGAATGATCTGCACTTGGAAATATGTGCAGCTTTTTTAAACCCAAAAATCTAGTATTGCACCACTAGTGTCACGTGGGGGCCTTGTCCGGGCAAGGAAAAAGAGACACTCTTGCAGGACTGCATTTTATTAAGACAAAAAGAACTACAAATGAAGGTGAGGGTAGACAGGAGAAGAGGACAACTACCGGGTGGAAGGGAAAGTATGCTCAAGTGAAGTCTGAAGGAAAAAGTCCTAACATAAATACAGAAGGAACTACGGTGAGGACCAACGGAAACAAGGAAAAAATTAGGTGATTCGGTTCAGGTGTGAGGGGAGATAATGTGGAGATGGAGTTCAAGTGTGAGAGTAGGGGAAAGTCCTTTGTCCAACTGCAACCCCCTATGGTTGCAGGCGGGAACCCCAGGTGGGAAGACGTGGGAACACCCAGGACCCCCGTCCACAGCAGAGGCCGAGGAGGTGGAGCAGGCAGGATCCTCTGTGCAGTTTTCGAGGCAGATGTCACGACAAGTGCGAAGACCAGTCAGCACAGGAGTCAAGGAGGCCGGTGTGGAGGCCAGTGCTGGAGCCGAGGAGGCTGTCGAGGAGGCCTATGTGAAGGCCAGTGCTGGAGTCGAGGAGGCCGGTGCGGAGACCGGCCCTGGAGTTTGGACAGCTGGTGCAGAGGCCGGCACTGGAGTCGAGGAGACTGGTGCGGAGGCTGGCGCTGGAGTCAAGGAGGCCGGTGCGGAGGCTGGCACTTCGAGTCGAGGAGGCCGGTGTGGAGGCCGGAGTCAAGGAGGCCGGTGCAGAGGCCAGAGTTGAGGAGGCCGGTGCGGAGGCCGGAGTCAAGACTGGCCCTGGAGTCTGGACAGCTGGGGCGGAGACTGGCCCTGGAGTCTAGACAGCTGGTGAGGTGCACACAGTGGCTTTCGGCAGTGAGGTGGGACCCCCCGGCGAAGAGACGCTATCAGGTTTGACTGGAGCTGCTGCCGAAGCGGCGACTGATCGGCGACTGATCTGGGCTTTGTCCAACAGCGACCCCCCCATGGGAACAACTAGTCACACCTTCTAACCTTGACCTACTTATATTTATCTGTGAACATCTGTGTATTATATTTATTGAAGCTGACATTACAGATGATGCCATGTAAATCTACTGGAACTATATGATTGTAATTAACAAGAACTGTTATAGTTGCAAATGGGGACCAACTCCATATTAAGGTCTATGTATTTGAATGCAATGGCATTAAAGTAGCTTTTGGTGTAATAGCCAGGCGTCTCAATACTTTTGTCCATATAGTATACGTTGGATGATTAGTTTTGGAACACAAACAGAACTCCACAACATCAGCCCAGATTTGCATAACACTAAGCACACTGTCAGGCTCACACTTCTTGCAAAACTCACAGTGATTTGCAAATCACTAGACACACTTGTTGACTTGTCCGATTGTGTGGACAAGTCTGAACTTAGCTTCTGCTAGTCATGGTGTGCAGACAGAGCAGCCGAGAGAAGATGGAGGAAAACGCTTGAGAACAGTGACCTAATCTTGTATCGCTCTCTCCTATCTAATT
>JBBPDC010197493.1:0-14434 GCA_037974485.1 Hemigrammopetersius urotaenia
AAAACAAGAACAATAAGAATATTAGGCTAGAAATAAGATTGTAAGTCTTAGTTAGATCAGGAGTTTTTGCAGTGTAGCAAACGTCCAGGCACTGCTAGTAGACTTCTTTAGGGACCGGCTGCACTGGATTCCCCAGGGTGTCCTCCATCTGCCCAAGGAGGAAGGAGGACAAGGCCTGGTCCATCTGGCCAGTAGAACCGCTGCCTTCAGAATGCAGTTCATCCAGAGACTCCTCACTGGATCTAGGACTCTCATATGGTGAGGAGTAGCTGCTGCACGGTGTGGGAGGACTAGGCCTGTTTTGAATGAGCACAAGCACATTGGATTTCACTGGATTAAGTGAAAGTAACAACGGAGACAGACTTTTATTGTGGACTTTTTAGAATTTGGAGTGTTATGGTGGAGAATCAGCAAACAGACAAAGTTCTTCGCTCAAGACAAAAGATTTATTTCATCTGCAGAAGGAGAGAGTTTTCCCTGCGTGTTGGGGCAGTCCCAACATAGGTAGCTCTCTGAGCATCATATCCTTCAATGCCAATATTTACACACAGAAAACAGCTTAGTCACTTATCGAACGAGGTTCAGTACAGGGGGCTTTGTGCGTCAAGACCCACAATAAACTCCTCTTATCATCCTAGAGGTACGCCCAAGAAGCGCCACGTTAATCTCTTCTCAGTAACAGACCCCTGTAGTCAAACTTGAGCTTTGTCACATGGTACCAGACAAACTTAGATAAGCTTAAGAACCCGCAGCTCTTTAGCTTGGAAACCAGCACCTCTGAGGTACCCTGAGCAAGGTACTGTCCCACACACTGCTCCCCAGGCGCTGTGTTCCTGGCTGCCCCCTGCTTCACTTGGTGAATGATTTAAATGCAGAGGAAGAATTTCACACCGTCCACACTGTGTGCTGTGGTGTGTTCATGTATGACACTTTCACTTTACCCATTGTTTTCTCAACATAAATCTCATTATGCACTAGATAGCCAAGCCTGCTTGCTTGTAACAATGATCTCTGTTAAATAATAATGGATGATCAGATCTTTACCAGTTATAATTTGGAGAAACGTTACATTAGTTAATGTTCTGTTGTGTGAACAAAGCAGTACACACATAATTGCCAGGTCTACGCATATTGGGTCTATACGCAGGTTGGTTTTGCCACACCCAGTTCAGGAATGTTACATCTGAATTGGAACGAAGGATCCAAGCATTTCAGTACATTTTAAGGTAATATCTTAGATTATGTTTTTTCATTGCCCGGGTGTTTTTTATTAGTGGGTAAGTGTCAACAAGGTTTTGTCTTAAAAATGCTCCTCATCTGCCTTCTCTTTAGTCCTTCACATATGTGACTGTGGGAGTCAATAACAAGGCAGTTATCAACGATTGTTACAGCCATCGTAAGCTGAAAGTGAACGTAAGCCAGTGGTGCACTTTGTGCAGTTGTGTAGAGCTGCAAATCTGAAACAATACAAAACAAAAGACATGATAATTGACTTTCACAAAACTCCACAACCTACAGCAACTGCATTTATAACCTGCACCCAGTGCAATAGGATGTGGCTATGACCAGGATATGCAGTTATAGTAGTATGTATTATTTGACATGACAACTCAGAATAAGCCATCTGTTATAGCGTGTTTATGGCATGCTTGGGTCTGTTCTGAGTTCTAGTCAACTGTTATGTACTCTAGTTAGTGACATCAAACTTTGACATTTTTCGCAATTACTGTTAATCCCAAGCTGTTTATACTATTCTGTCATGAAAACACATTGCCATGGCAGGTTTTATGTAAAAAAGACTTTAAAAAGACAATAAAATAAGCATGCTAATTTATACATAAACAAAACTTAAAATCAAACCCATATTTTTGCTGCACATTTGGCAGTGGATGTGTCTTTTTTGGCTTTTGGTGCTAGGAAAACTAGCTGAAGGGCTAGTTTGTCTTCTCCAGAAACCGCAGTTGCTGTCATTCAGACCTCATCCTCAACTGCGCTCTCAATCTTTGTCAAAAGTGCATAACATTGCTTTTTAAAGTCCTTCCCCATGAACGCATAAAGGTATGGGTTCAGAGCACTGTTGGCACTGGCTAGAATGATGACAATGACATATCCTGTAGGGAGAAATGTCTCATATTTCTCATAGTTTAGGTCCATCAAGGCAACGGTGTGGTAGGGCACCCAGCAGATCAAGAAAGTAGTGATAAGTGCTGTCATGATCTTGAATGGCTTTTTGAATTGTGCCGTCTGGTTGGTCTTCAGTTTTTGTAAGATGATGATGTAACAGATGATAACGATCATGAACGGGATCACAAATCCAAAAATGAACTCACAAGCTATTTCAGCAAAGTGGTTTTGGTCATTAATGTAACTGTAGAAACAAAATTTTGTGTCATTCTGGTGAATCTGGATGCCATGTAGAACAACCGATTGCATGCTTAAAGCTGCTGAGATGATCCAGGCAAGCATGACTATCACAGAGGCCTTTCTTTTGGTGCGCTGGTTCTGAGTCCACACAGGAAACACAACGACCACACAGCGGTCCACACTGATGATGACAAGGAGAAAGATGCTGCTGTACATATTAAGCATCATGAAGAAGGACCAAAACTTGCACATGAAATGCCCAAAGGCCCAGCTGTTTTTAACCATGTCAATGACACCAATGGGCAGGAAGGAGCATAATGTTAAGTCGGACACGGCCAGACTCAGGTACCATGTGCTGATGACTGACTTCTTCACCTTGAACCCAGCGATCCAGATCACCATACCATTTCCAGGCACTCCCAGGGCACAGATAATAAAGTTGGTTACTGCAAAGAAAACACACATTGCATCATTGCAGGAGGTTGGAGCTGCCATTAGACTTGTGGTGTGGTTTTGATTTTCCGCCTCTGTTGCTGCTGTTGTCATGATGCCTCTTGATTCTGTAAAGCAAAAACAGAAGAAAGACAGAGAAATATAGACTATATAATAAAAAATATAGTATACATAGAGAAATAATAGGACTATATATTTTAACAAAAGTTAAAAATCATTGTTAAATTACTGGTAGCATATATTTATTTCATATCAAATGGTTATGTCATGATGCTACTTTAACCCAACTTTATTATGTAAAAAGGAAAAAATGTGATAACAGTATGTGGAAATGCTTAACTGTGCGATGGGAGTGTGGATATGCCACTCAACCACCTCCAGATTAGTGTTCAATACATGGCTACAGCCTTGGACTATTGAATGAGTTCTTTTGAGTCTATAATTGGTATTTGCCTTCTCTTTGTGGAAGCCTGGTGTTTTCTGGTACCCCTTCCTGCTCCAGAGGATTCCTCATCACCGCTAGTGCCTCTTGCTACTCCAAAGGGGTCTTTGACATCACTGTCTCCTGGCTTTTTGTTGCAGGCATCTTTGCCTCTCCAGGTTCTTCATTGCCGGTAGCTGTGTGTCCTGGTTCTTTGTTGATGCCATCCCTGTCTCCTGGTTCTGCATTGCAGGCAGCCATTTCTCCTGGTCCTGCATCGCCAGCCATTAAGCTTCCTGGTGCCCCATTGGTGCCGCCAATCCTCGTGGTCCCGTTGTCAGGCATGCACTAATTGTTGGCCTCACAGCCCTTCGGTCACCTACAGACAGCCTCCCCATCTCCTAGTCATCTGCCAGTGGCCTCGTATTTCCCTGGTCCCCAACCTGCATCATTTCCACGACCCTACTGTCCTAAGATCCTGTTCAACCTGTTTCTAAACACCGCACTCAGTTTGAGTATTCTGTTCACATTTTTAACATTGTTTCAGTTCCTGTGTACCTCTGTACCTTTGTTTCTGTCCTGGCGTCTCCCCCTCTTTCTGTCCTGGTCTGTGCTACAGTTCCCTCATTGATCCTCTCAAGTTCCTGGCCTTAATGATTTGCCTTCCCATTCCATAGGTATGCCCCAGGCCCCTGTAATATCTCATACACCTGTCATGTATTTAGTCTCCCGCCATGTCTTGTGCCCAGACCAGTGTCCATTTCTTTATTCAGTCCTGAATCCAACCCTCCTGAATCCAACCGGCTCCTGGTCAGTCCAGTTCTTCTCTGTTCATGTCCAGTTTTCCTCTGTATCTCATGTCCTATTTCTACTCTCTGTCCTGTCACTGCAACCTTCTGTCCCTTAAACACTTCCTGGTTCACAACTGTTTTGTTCTTCTTCCCAGGGTGTATCATTTCCAAGCATCAGGAGATGCACTCTATAGGCGGATTCTCTAACCCCCTGTCTCATCTATTACATTGTATCACACCCAGTCTTTGTTTTCATGCATCCTCTAATTTTCACATCCTCTGATCTTCATTTATTTAGAATGTAACCTCTCCTTGTGTCAGCTGTCCCAAATTCACCATTGTGTGTTTGTTACTTGTTGGTCAACCATGACACTACATACATTAGTCTTGTTTGTAATTCCCACTGTTGTCATGTCTATCTGTGGTTATCAAGCATGTGCTTTTCCTTTTCATGTTTTTTTTTTTTTTATGAAAGTCCCACATTAATCAAGTCCCACATTAATCAAATCACAGTCCCATCAATAATCAAATATTTCAGTCTACCAAATGTCCTTTATTAAAAATACAATTCAAACTCAATTTTCAAAGGTTTATTTTAAGTCTACCCGATAGAGAAATGTGAAATAAATACGAAATACTTTAGAATAATGAAATAAGGGCTCTTAAAACTATTACGAAGTATCATTACCAACAATTGGGGATCTAGGCATCCAAACAATTTGGTAGTTCCCCTCCTCAAACTCACTCCCTAAACCTATCAATGCACGGGTGAGTTAAACTAGGTTTGTCTGAAAAGCATAAGCACAATACTGTATTGGACACCTGCAAGTACATAAGGCTGTCTGATGAATATTTTAATGAAAAAGACTCACCCATCAACGGCTGCTTCAGCTGAGGGTCTGCAGAGCTGGCAGTCTGGTTAGGTAGTATTTCTGTAAATACAACTTCCATGTTTCCATGACTTCAGTTCTTTCCATGACTTCACTTATTTAAATATAAGTGGTAAACCACACACCCATGTCTGTTGGGGTCCATGCACTAGTCAGGCCTTAACAAGTGCAAAGTTAGCAATAGGCCAGCTAAACGCATGTGGTTTAGCTTGATATTGGGCTCCTGAAATCCCACCCAAACTTAACCCATAATCAAACCATATAAACACAAATTAAACAATAGGAAAAGAGAGCAATCAACAAAACATGTATTTAATATAGCAATTCAAATACCTTCTAATTTAAAGATGCCTATATAATCTATACAGGGGCCTAAACAGAAGGAGGCAGTCCTAACGTGGTGGAAAATGTCAAGATTGAAATCCCCTAGGGAATTCCCCGTAGAGAAGAGAACATCAATTATTTTCCAATGTGTTAAAAGACAGGGCTGAGGTATGATGTCTAGACACGCCTACTACAGGAAAAGCTGTCACAGGGGTATTTCAGCTTTCAGATAAAGTAGGTTACTGCAAAGAAAACACACATTGCATCATGGCTGCCATTAGACTTGTGGTGTGATTTTATTTTTTGCCTCTGTCGCTGTGGTTGTCTTGATGTCTCTTTACTCTGTAAAGCAAAAACAGAAGAACGACAGAGAAGTACAGAGAGAGGACCATATATTGGAAGCTAAGGCACAATATAATTGTGCATACAAATATGAACAAAAGTTAAAAGTCTCTGTTAAATTACTGGTAGCATAAATGTATTATATATCAAATGGGTATGTCACATATCATTGTACTTACATTTAGAGATATTTCTACTTGTACTTATTTCTAATGCCCTTCCGTCTGTGCACTCATGGACAAACAATATAAAATACAAAGAAATACTATTAATAAATACTAGTAAATAATAAGTTGTGCGTTTTGTTATGTATGAAGCTTCTATTTCACACTTAAGTAAATGCTCAGTACTTAAAATAGAATGAAGTGAAAAGAAAAGGCGGTAATTGGCTGCAGTGTTATGTCAGTCATTTTGACTTGTTTACCATTAGAGTCCATTGAAACCTCGAAAATCCACAAACCGCCGGGATCTGAGGAGATTTACATTGAAATTAATTTCTCTGTTTCACTGCAGTTGCTGGTGGAGCTGTTTCTTGTTTTTGACCAGAGCCATCTACAACTGTAACGCTATTGAGGAGCTGAAATTAGGAGAGCATCCTTTTTTTCTGAGCATTTTATTGTTTCACACCAATAAAAAAGTGATAGTTATGAAGTTTTTTTGCATTATTTTTCTCGGTGAAACATTGTTTCCACTGGTTAATATGCCTCGGCTTCTGACAAACGGACTTCCCCTTTCCCTGTCTTCTTCTTATTACTTTTTATAACTCTATTTTTGGTTTAAAATTAAGAATACAATGTACAACTACAATAAAATAATATGTTTAAAATATTCATAAGTGCAACCCTACTATTTTGGGGTTCATCCAGCAGTTTTGAGCTAGCATCATACTAGCTGTACAGACTCTGTAGGTTACGAAAGCCCTAAAACATTTGTGATATGTTTTCAGACATGTTTAAATATTTTAATACACAACAATCAAAAAACCTTTAAAATAGAATTTTTTCTTTGAAAGACATGTGTCACAAGAAAGCAGAAATGACACACCAAACACAACCTTGTTGCGTGGCAGAAGAGCCCAAGCATGACTGGCATGAGAGAGCGGGTTTACCACGTGTTTTGTTCTGAGAAAGCTCCTGAGTTGAGGTGAGATAAACACAGGTTTGAGTTGGGATGCGTGGAAAACTGGGTGTATTTTCAGAGAGGCAGGCAGCTGGAGCCAGAAGGTGAGTGATGTGATAGAGCCCCATGATCCGGGAGGAAAGCTTCTTGGAAGCGGTGTGGAGGTTGATGTGGCGAGTGGAGACATAAACCCTGTCACCAACATGGAACAGTCGTCTCGGGGGGTGCCAACGACCGTGCTGTTGGATGTAGCGGCGGATGGTCCCAGAGTCGTCGGCACCGGCGGACCAAGCGTTGGGCCGAGGGGACCTCAACTTGTGGCTCTTGGTGGTCGAACACCGGAGGTTGGAACCCGTTACATACCTTGAAAGGGCTGAATCCAGTGGCGGAGGAGACGTGGAGTTTGTGGGAGAGCTCAGCCCAGGAGTGCTGGCAATCAGAGATAAAACACCGGAGGAAACGCTCCAGTTGTTGATTGGTCCGCTCCGTCTGACCATTTGTCTGCGGGTGGTAACCAGACGATAGGCTGATGGTCGAGCCGATCAGACGGCAGAAGGCCCTCAAGAACTTGGCCGTGAACTGGGGCCCTCTGTTCGAGATGATGTCCTTGGTGAACCCATGCAACCGGACTACGTGTTCTAAAATTAGTGTTTTTTCCTCAAGACTTCGGGAGACCGGTTACAAAATTGAGGACTATATGGGACCATGGAGGAACCGGGAGTGGTTGGAGTTCCTCTCCCTGAGGAGTATTTTTTGAGCAAGTGCATACAGGGCACACTCGGACATAGGTTTGTCTCGGTGTTGGCCCTCAAGACCGCCGAGGCCCACTCCACTGCCTGGCCAGTGAGGAGAGAAGACAGGAGGGCGATCCTGTAGCAGTCCGTCGGATAACGCTGGGGCTGGAACTCAAAGACAAGAGCCAGGTTAATTAAAAACACCTCACATTTGCCGTCCGTGCCGTTCCATCTTTGTGGTAAGGCTATGTCAGGGACACCAGCATGAGCATGAGTGGGTTGAGGGATAGGTTGAGCTGGTGCAGCCGCCGGGGGAGAGTCCGTACTCTCAGCAGCCGGGCTGCCACGTACTTGCTGCAGAGTGGCGACCCCGCACGGAGGTTTGGCACCTCCTGCTGCAGAGCAGCAATGTCAACAGACTGATTTAGGATCTACGCCACATCTGCTGGCGTAATGGGCACAGACATTCTGTCACGGGAAGGCAGAAATGACTGACTGGACACACCAAACACAACCTTGTTGCGTGGCGGAAGAGCCGAAGCGTGACTGGCACGAGAGAGCGGGTTTACCATGCGTTTTGTTCTGAGAACACAGGGATCGATAGGGTTTCGCTCCGAAGAGCCAGAGTACTCACTGTACTGGATTCGATAAGGTTTCTTGGACACGTAGGACTGAAGCATGCAACTTCAATGTCTGTGCAAGTTACTAACACCTGCTTCCACCTTTTATACCTGACGTGACCTGGTGTGCGTGACAAGATGCTTATCTCTCATGCAGTTAGGCTCTGTTTTTTTGCAGGATGATTAAAATGACCAATTTCTTCTGTGATTCCTTAGAAACAGGGGATGGCACAACAAATCCTCCCACTTGCCCCGTAAATGGACTGTGAGGGGGAATTGTGTATGTGTGTGTGTGTGTGTGTGTGTTATGTTTTGCAAAGATACAGTATAATATATTGTGTGTCTCTAATCGAATTTGTTCCCTACCCCTTCCCCAACAGAGCTGATAACTGGCCTAATTTGTTGCATAAGAGGAGTGTTTCCTATATTGGAATTGCCTTCTGTTCTTTCGCTTCCCTGAGTCACTTACTGTGTGACTTTTATATGAAATTGTACATATCTTAATTTTACTTATAGTGTGTCAGAAACCAAAAATGATGAAGGCTGCAAACGAGAGGGTTCTTTCGCAGCTTAAGTCTTCTCTGCTGAATAAAAGGCCAAGGACATCCACCCCCTCACAAGATGATGTAGACACCAATATAGACCTTTTTGATCCATCCCAAGCTTCTGGAACAGTTGTAAGTATATTCTATATACAGCACAGAATATATGCATAGTCAAAATTAGTTCAGAACTTGTGTATTAGCAACAAAGTTTGCACAGAAAGCATTTGTGGGAGAAAGTGAAGGCTAAAATCAAAGTAAAGGCTGACAAGGAACAGGAGACCTTAAATAATACAGTTGTTGGGGTAATTTGAAACAAACAGGCCTACCTGTTGTTTTTAAAAGGCAGTGATGCTGGCTGACACCACATGTGTTTCTTTGTAGACAGTTTGGTCCAAAGCAACTTACATGATGTTGGACCAAAGGTTAAATAAAATACATCAGAGGTTGCTCAGCTGTACTTTCCCCAGCACTGTGTGCAGAAAATTAATTCAATGAAATTGGTGGACCGGTGGATAGATCTGGGGCTGAATACACATTTAGCTTGTCATGCAATTATAATGACAGAACTATTGACATGTCTGTAGCAGGGCATGACATTAACTTTTTTGCTCACTGGCCAATGTGGCTAGTGGATTTCTGGAGTCACTAGCCATTCAGCCTTTTTACTAGCCACAATTTTGATACCAGAAAATCGCATTTTTTTCTTCCCCATGATACGTTAATGTTTGTTAGATCTAGATTTACTTTTGAATGAGAGCATACAATGTATCGCTATAGTAGTAGTCAAGTATTCAGTACTGTTAAGATAGCTCCCAATATAAAAACATGCAAACATGAACAGTATATTCTGTTTATTGAACTTAAATTCAAGCCTCTTACGACATGAAATTGAAAAATAACAGATTCAGTACAACTGAACTCATTCTGATATTAAAAATACAGCAACTCAGAACATTTATCATTTTAGTGTGTTATTATGTGTACTATTACCAGGTATTATTATTCACTATGTATTATTATATCAGAATTCTGATGGACTCTGGTCTATCTTGTTGTGTTGACTCTTTATAGTGTAAGGTAACTCAATCAATTGATGAATTTTCTATCATTCAACATGAAATCTAAATAGATTTTAATAGTGATTACTTTTTTTATATAATCAGTAAATAACCTATGCGAAAGGGGCAAACATTCTCATCCTGTAGATAAGCAATAGCCCTTTAAGGAAATGATGCACACACACCAAACAGGAAGTAAAAGTGTGTGTGAGTGTGTGTGCAATGCATGTGTGAACATGTGTAGAGAGAGGCATTAAATGTCCTCATTACATTCATCATCAGATACATCTGAATGGTCCATGAAAGATGGTCTTCGTGACCTAAGGCTTCCTGCATGCCATAAGTTGATAGCTGGGGCTGGATCAAAGTCTGCAATAGGGGCAGAGGATAGCTGTACAGTTAGAAGGTCAGACAATGTCTGACTCTTAAGACTGACACGCCAGTCACTTTCTACCAGCTTCATGGCACTGAGTCCACGTTCACAATCTGCTGTTGAAGCAGGAATGGAAAGGATGAGGTCAACCACGTGTAGTATGTCTGGGCAGTATTGGTCAAGCTGGCGATTGATTGCAGGCCAGGTAATGTTTCGTAGGACACCATGGTTCTGGTATATCATGGATTTCAGAACAGTCCACTGGTATTGGATTTCTTCCACCTTCACCCCAGATTTCTAAAGCAGAGGTTTGAAGTGTGTAACAAGGTCCCGGATGTCAGAATCACCGAAATCTGCAAGAAGAATAAAAGATATAGAAGATGTGCTAGGCAAATATGACATCAGTAACTTTTGTTGTAGTAATGTTTTGTGTAGTCATTTTTAATTGTAAATAAAAAACTAACAAACTCACCGCCATTTATGTCCTCCTCTGGCCAATAGCAGAAGTTAGTGAGCCGCATGGCACTCAGGATCCCGTGGTTCATATCTTCAAATCTGTTGAGCATTGTCTCTGACAGCAGATCTATGAGACGGTCTTTGGTCTGATGAAGAGAGTGCTCATCACATGGCCTCAGACTGATGCCCTCATACAGGTTTGTTCCCAGCACTGTTTTCAGTCTAGGTCCAGGTCTACATTAAAAAGAGAAAGGAAAAGAACAAATTGAATTACATTAAGTTACTTAATATTTGGCATAACATAACTGCTTGTCAGTCTGAGTCTGTTTCGTGATTTTACCTGGATTTGTATTTGAGAATGAGGACAGGCAGTCATGCACTTCAGCCAGAGTAACTGAGGAACGCTGCATGGTTAACGACAGGCAGGAAGCAGGAGAATTTGAGGACTGCTCCATCCTTCATGATATGAAGAAATCCTCTGGCCTTTGCTTGCTGTTTTTCACACCCACCTCCAAGTGACTGCATCTGCTTTGACATTTTAAAACATTTTTACATTTAATACAATTCATTAATACAAATACTAAAACATTTTAAAGCACACTTTGACTAGGTATGTATTGCTCTGTCAAGCCTAAACACATGACTACTGTACAGTACATCTGTAGATATGAAATATGAATTCAAATGTTATAATTAAATATGTCAGCAAAATATTATTACCAATGGCATCCTAACTTAAGCTATACTATACCTGGTCTAGGTGGTACACAAGTTCCTTGTGGGCGGGGGACGGCGGGGGCAAGGACAACATCTCCGTTCCCCATCCGCGTCGATCCCCCACTGTCCATGTGGTCGGACTGGCTTCCCCTCAGCCCGGGTGATGCGGGTGTGGACCGCAAGATGCTGTCCTCGTCCCGCGGCCCAAGTCTGTGGTGGCTCCTCCTCCGGGAGGCTGGACAGGACGCTCCCCGTGCCCCTCGTTCACTGGCAGGCAGCCCCCTCCGGGAGGCTGGACAGGATGATCCCCGCGTCCCTCGTTCTCTGGCAGGCAGCCCCCTCCGGGAGGCTGGACAGGATGCTCCCCGTGCCCCTCGTTCTCGTTCAATTCCGGCGACATGAGACAGAAGGGGGCTTCTAGGCTGTCATGGCAAAGGCTGTCAGGGCCAAGGCTAACAGGACCAAGGCTAACAGGACCAAGGCTAACAGGACTGAGGCTAACAGGACTGAGGCTAATAGGACGGAGGCTATCAGGGCTGAAGCTATCGGGGCTGAAGCTATCGGAGCTGAAGCTATCTGAGCCTAAGCTATCAGGGCTGAAGCCATCAATGCTGAAGCTATCAGGGCTGAAGCTATCTGAGCCTAAGCTATCAGGGCTGAAGCTAACAGCGCTACCGCTAACAGAGCCACTGCTAACAGAGCTACAGCTACCTATGGGGGCCTGCTTTCTTCCTCCTCCCAGGCACATCCATGATGCTCTGCACCGGCTCTGCACCGACCCCGCCAGGATGTGGCTCGGTAGTGGTCAGTGTGGCGACCCCACCCGCAGTGGCCCTGCCTTCAGAGGCAGGGAGTGAGGCTCTTGGGACCTTCAGTGGAGGAACCTCGGGGGACGGAGCGGGAGTGGGAGTGCAGGACAGAGCAGGCAACGGCCTCCGCGTGGACCACCACACCCCCGTCGCGCCACGGGACTCTCAACCGTGGCCAAGTCGGAGACGTAGGTGTCCATGAGGCGCCCCGCCTCCATCATACTCTCCGCCGCATCGCAACTCGCTTCCCGGACACCGACACCCCGTCAGCTCCTCAGCGAGCCTGGTCTCAGAGCTCGCTGAGCTTCCTTAAGTTTTTGTCTCTCAGCCTCAGCAATGAAATGCATGAACTCTTGAGCACATTTTGAGTTCCTGTAAGTGCTACCTATTTTCAAGCCTTTTTTCTCATCCACCCTGGAGAAAACACAACGTTAACTAGCATTAGCATTATAAACTCAATTACATGATCTTGCTTAGCTAACAATAAAACACTGGGCTTTTCCACAGTAAAAAACACTTCAGTTACTTACTCGCACATCCAGACGTAGTTTGTGAATGGTCGACACATTTTTCCAATTGCGTGGACGTTTCCTCCAGATGACTGGAGGAATTCCATGGTTAGAGGTTAGACACCACCTGCATTACATTCCATTTACAGAGTCTCTTTGTCATTCAAGTCAATGATGGGGACGGCAGAATTTATGTGAGAGAGACAAAAAAAATACTTCTAAAGTATGTGAAAGTAGTAGTGAAGTGAGTAGGTTTGGAAGGTACACACCAAACCAGTGAAGATTGGTGATGGTGACTTGACCACATTGGTTTTATTTGATTTGGGAAAAGTACCCTTATAGAAGGTAACAGGTCCGAGGCATTGAAAAAGCTAGCTCACTTGTTTGGTGGGGATTTCATCTGAGCGAATACTAAGAAACCATGTCAAACGACATTTTGAGGTGCACTTGTAATCTCTAGTGGTGAGGTGTGTGCTGACCCATCTTCAGCAAGGAGAGGGATCTGTCTGGATTGCCTGATACCACTTGGAGATGTTGGGTGCCTAATTCATTGAAACACTGATGAAAATAGGTCTCTGCTTGAAAAAAACAGTGAAATGATTGGCTTGTTTATTGCTGTAATTGGATTTTGTTGTTTTGGGTTTTTGATTAGGCTGTCATTGTATTAAGCTGTTGAGGACTTAGATTTGATGACTTAGTGTATCCTGTACTGTGAATAAAGGGTTTTATGTTCCTACAGGACAACATTTAACATTTCAACAGTTGCTAACCATTTGTGCATTGTAGTAATAGTAAAATGAATTGGTTTCTGTGAATTCTGCAACAGAAAATACAATAAATTCTTGTTTTGAGTAACAAAAAGTTTAAAAAAATGTAACTTTAATTTATACTGGACCCCTGCTTTAGGTTCAAGCACTAGAAAACATAGACAGGCACCAGGAAGTGATGGATGCATTAAAAGGTATCTGTAATGAATAGGAAACGTTCTACATATTTGTGTGTGTTAAATTTAGATTACATGATTTATATATTTGGTAATTAGAAAATGGTCAAATATCTATGGTCTTTTTTTTACTTTTATAAAGAAATACCCACCCTTATCAACGGTGTTAAGGAACTAACAACCAACTATGAAGCGATTGCTACCTTCCTTCGACAGTGATACAAGTTCAGGGTCCTCCAGTCCTGCTCCAGAAATGGTATGTTGGGCTGTGCTTCCCTTTCTAAAAGAATGACTTGTTTTTACTATAGTTAGTGTCTTATGCCATAAAATGAACCCATGATTTCCAAACAAGATGATATTCAATTATGCTTTCTTGGCAAATATCTGCTACCTTGGTGCAGTGAGGGAAGTGACTGTTTCCATGTGGCTTGTCAGGTGCTGCGTGAAATCACAACAGATGTTACTTCTTCAATCTAGTTCTGAGCATCGTCTTCGTATTTCTATGTCTTCACAATGTTATTTTTAGCTTTTGGTTACTGGACTCTACTATTACAAAGTAGAGTCCAGTAACCAAAAGATAAAAATAACATTGGGCAACTCGGCAGTTGTGGTAAACCGAATATGTTTTAAAAGACTGAACAGAACAAGAATGTCTCTTTTTGCCCAGGATTTAGCTGTTCTACTCTTTGGTCGCAACATTTTAGCTTCTTCAAGCCTTACAGGCAATGGAACTGAAAAGGATCACTTAGATTCTGAAAAGTTGAATGCTCCTGTTGGTGTGAATTGAATATATACTGCTCAAAAAAATGAAGGGAACACTTAAACGACACAAAGCAACTTCAAGTCAATCAGACGTCTGTGAGATCAAACTGTCCACTTAGGAGGCAATACTGATTTACAGTCTACACTCTCTCAGTGACAATCAGTGTTGCCTCCTAAGTGGACAGTTTGATTTCACAGACGTGT
>JBBPDC010197511.1:0-14434 GCA_037974485.1 Hemigrammopetersius urotaenia
TGAGTTCAGACCGGAGCAATCCAGGTCAGTTTCTATCTGTAATGCTATTTTTTCTAGTACGAAAGGACCGAGAAAATGGGGCCCATGCTTCAAGTATGCCCCCCTCCAACTCTATGAAACCAACTTAATAAAATAAAGGAAAAGCAAAACCCTACCCCAAGATAAGAGATAAAACTAAGGTGGCAGAGCCCGGATAAATGCAAAAGGCCTAAGCCCTTTATCCCAGGGGTTCAAATCCCCTCCTTAGCTTATGTCAACCCTACTAATTACCCACTTAATTAACCCTCTCGCCTACATCATCCCTATTCTTCTAGCAGTAGCCTTCCTAACACTAATCGAACGAAAAGTTTTAGGTTACATGCAACTACGAAAAGGGCCTAATGTAGTAGGCCCCTACGGGCTACTACAACCCATCGCCGACGGTATCAAACTATTCATTAAAGAACCCGTTCGCCCATCAACTTCTTCTCCATTTTTATTTTTGATTGCACCCACATTAGCCCTAACCTTAGCCCTCATACTATGAATCCCCATACCAACCCCCTACCCAATTGCCGATTTAAATTTAGGAATCCTTTTTATCCTAGCCCTTTCCAGTCTCGCCGTCTACTCCATCTTAGGCTCTGGGTGAGCATCCAATTCAAAATATGCTTTAATTGGTGCCTTACGAGCTGTAGCACAAACAATTTCCTACGAAGTTAGCCTAGGATTAATTTTACTATCCCTCATTATTTTTGCAGGAGGGTTTACCTTGCAAACATTCAACATCACTCAAGAACCTATTTGACTATTAATTCCCGCCTGACCACTAGCAGCAATATGATATATTTCGACCCTGGCAGAAACAAACCGAGCACCCTTCGACCTAACAGAGGGCGAGTCAGAATTAGTTTCAGGCTTCAACGTAGAATATGCTGGAGGCCCATTCGCACTCTTTTTCCTGGCTGAATATGCCAATATCTTACTAATAAATACCCTCTCAACAATTCTCTTCCTGGGAGCATCACATATCCCAACCATCCCCGAACTTACCTCAGTTAACCTAATAATTAAAGCTGCCCTCTTATCGGTCATATTCTTATGAGTACGAGCCTCATACCCCCGATTTCGATACGACCAACTAATACATCTAGTCTGAAAAAACTTCCTCCCCCTCACATTAGCCATAATCCTATGACACATGACCCTTACAATTGCATTTGCAGGCCTACCCCCACAACTCTAATCTACCGGAGCCGTGCCCGAATGCCCAGGGGCCACTTTGATAGAGTGACCCATAGAGGTTAAAATCCTCTCGACTCCTAGAAAGAAGGGATTCGAACCCATACCTAAGAGATCAAAACTCCAAGTGCTTCCACTACACCACTTCCTAGTAGAGTCAGCTAAATAAGCTTTTGGGCCCATACCCCAAAAATGTTGGTTAAAACCCTTCCCCTACTAATGAACCCATTTGTACTCACCATATTTTTACTTAGCTTAGGGTTAGGCACAACCCTTGTTTTCGCAAGCTCACACTGGCTCCTCGCCTGAATAGGCCTTGAAATTAATACACTAGCCATTATTCCCCTCATAGCCCAACATCACCACCCCCGAGCAGTAGAAGCCACAACCAAATACTTCCTCACCCAAGCAACAGCGGCAGCAACAATACTATTTGCCACCACAACTAATGCATGACTTATTGGTGAATGAAACATCACCTACATGCTCCACCCCATCCCCTCTGCATTAATTACAGTAGCACTCGCACTCAAAGTAGGCCTTGCCCCTCTTCACCTCTGACTACCAGAAGTTCTTCAAGGGTTGGACTTAACAACAGGATTAATTTTATCCACCTGACAAAAATTAGCACCACTCGCACTACTAGTACAAATTTCTCATACTATACACCCCATGCTTCTAACCACCCTGGCAATTACATCCACACTTATTGGAGGTTGAGGAGGACTAAACCAAACCCAACTACGAAAAATCTTAGCCTACTCCTCCATTGCACACTTAGGCTGAATAACTATTATTATTCAATCTTTACCTCAACTAACCATTCTTACTCTACTAACATACATTATCATAACATCCACAGCCTTCCTAACATTCAAACTTATGGCCGTAACAAAAATTAACACACTAGCACTATCATGATCAAAAGGACCAATAATTGTAACCACCGCTACCCTAACAATACTCTCATTAGGGGGCCTTCCCCCACTCACTGGATTTATGCCTAAATGATTGATCCTGCAAGAACTGACAAAACAGAACCTTCCCCTCACAGCTACCATCATAGCCCTAACCGCCCTACTCAGCCTCTATTTTTACCTTCGTCTCTGCTACTCAATAATCCTCACAACATCACCCAACATAAATAATTCCTCCACTCCCTGACGTCTACCAAACACTCAAATATCTCTTCCCCTATCTA
This sequence comes from Hemigrammopetersius urotaenia, assembly GCA_037974485.1. Lineage (NCBI taxonomy): Eukaryota > Metazoa > Chordata > Actinopteri > Characiformes > Alestidae > Hemigrammopetersius > Hemigrammopetersius urotaenia. The sequence goes on from JBBPDC010197511.1 coordinate 2,423, forward strand.
TTCTAACAACCATAACCCTTCTCCTTCTCCCAATTACACCAGCCCTAATAGCCCTCCTTTACTAAGAACTTAGGACTAACGAGACCAAGAGCCTTCAAAGCTCTAAGCAGAAGTGGAAATCTTCTAGTTCTTGAAATAAGACTTGCAGGACTCTATCCCACATCTTCTGAATGCAACCCAGACACTTTCATTAAGCTAAAGCCTTACTAGACGGGAAGGCCTCGATCCTACAAACTCTTAGTTAACAGCTAAGCGCTCAAACCAGTGAGCATCCATCTATTTTCCCCGCCGCCCAAAAAAAGGCGGGGAAAGCCCCGGCAGGGATTATTCTGCGCCTTAAGACTTGCAATCTGATGTGCTTTACACCACGGGGCTACTGGAAGGAAGAGGATTTAAACCTCTGTTTATGGGGCTACAACCCACCACCTAGACACTCGGCCATCCTACCTGTGGCAATCACACGTTGATTTTTCTCTACCAATCACAAAGATATTGGCACCCTCTACCTTGTATTTGGTGCCTGAGCGGGGATGGTCGGAACTGCACTAAGTCTTTTAATTCGAGCAGAATTAAGCCAACCCGGATCCCTTCTAGGGGACGACCAGATTTATAATGTTATTGTTACAGCACATGCATTTGTAATAATTTTTTTTATAGTAATACCAATTATAATTGGCGGCTTCGGAAATTGACTAGTGCCTCTAATAATCGGAGCCCCCGACATAGCATTTCCACGAATAAATAACATAAGCTTCTGACTTCTTCCCCCATCCTTCCTTCTCCTTTTAGCCTCCTCTGGGGTTGAAGCGGGAGCCGGAACAGGCTGAACTGTATACCCTCCCCTCGCCGGAAATCTTGCTCATGCGGGAGCCTCTGTTGATCTGACTATTTTTTCACTCCACCTCGCAGGGGTCTCCTCTATCCTTGGTGCAATTAACTTCATTACCACCATCATCAACATAAAACCCCCCGCCATCTCACAATATCAAACCCCCTTATTTGTCTGAGCTGTCTTGATTACGGCCGTCCTCTTACTTCTTTCCCTCCCCGTCCTAGCTGCAGGTATTACTATACTTTTAACGGATCGAAACCTAAATACCACTTTCTTTGATCCCGCTGGGGGAGGAGACCCAATTCTTTATCAACACTTATTCTGATTCTTTGGCCACCCTGAAGTATATATCCTAATTTTGCCCGGTTTTGGAATAATTTCCCACATTGTAGCCTATTACTCAGGAAAAAAAGAACCATTTGGTTATATGGGAATAGTCTGAGCCATAATAGCAATTGGCCTCTTAGGCTTTATTGTCTGAGCCCACCACATATTCACAGTCGGAATAGATGTAGACACCCGAGCATACTTTACATCCGCGACAATGATTATTGCTATTCCAACGGGGGTAAAAGTATTTAGCTGGCTAGCAACACTCCATGGTGGCTCAATTAAATGAGACACACCTATGCTCTGGGCCTTAGGGTTTATTTTTCTCTTTACAGTTGGGGGCTTAACAGGCATCGTACTAGCTAACTCATCACTTGACATTGTTCTTCACGACACCTACTATGTAGTCGCCCATTTCCATTATGTCTTGTCCATAGGGGCTGTCTTTGCCATTATAGGAGCTTTCGTACACTGATTTCCCCTATTTACAGGTTATACCCTACACAACACCTGAACAAAAATTCACTTTGGTGTCATATTTATTGGGGTCAACCTTACCTTCTTTCCCCAACACTTCCTGGGCCTGGCTGGAATGCCTCGACGATACTCCGACTACCCAGATGCTTATACCCTTTGAAACACAATTTCATCAATTGGCTCATTAGTATCCCTCATTGCAGTAGTAATGTTCTTATTTATCTTATGAGAAGCATTTGCTACTAAACGAGAAGTATTAACTGTTGAACTTACTTCTACAAATGCAGAATGACTTCACGGATGCCCTCCTCCATATCACACATTCGAAGAACCAGCATTTGTACAAGTCCAATCATACGAGAAAGGAAGGAATTGAACCCCCATAAACTAATTTCAAGCTAGTCACATTACCACTCTGTCACTTTCTTTTATGAGATACTAGTAAAATTTTACATTGCTTTGTCAAGGCAAAATTGCAAGTTAAACCCCTGCGTATCTTAAGCCTTTCGGCTTAATGGCACATCCCTCACAATTAGGATTCCAAGACGCGGCCTCTCCAGTTATAGAAGAACTCCTCCATTTCCACGACCACGCATTAATAATTGTTTTTTTAATTAGCACTTTAGTACTATATATTATTGTTGCCATAGTTTCTACTAAACTAACCAACAAATATATCTTAGACTCCCAAGAAATTGAAATCATCTGAACAATTCTACCTGCAGTTATCCTAATCATAATTGCCCTCCCATCTCTACGAATCCTGTACCTTATAGACGAAATTAATAACCCCCATTTAACTGTAAAAGCCATCGGCCATCAGTGATACTGAAGCTACGAATACACAGACTACGAAAATCTCGGTTTCGATTCTTACATAATCCCCACCCAAGACCTTTCCCCGGGACAGTTCCGCCTTCTCGAAACAGACCACCGCATAGTTGTCCCCATAGAAGCACCAATCCGAGTCTTAGTCTCAGCCGAAGATGTTCTCCACTCCTGGGCTGTTCCAGCCCTGGGGGTAAAAATAGATGCAGTCCCCGGACGCCTAAACCAAACAGCCTTTATCGCTTCCCGCCCTGGGGTATTTTATGGACAATGCTCTGAAATCTGCGGCGCTAACCATAGCTTTATACCAATTGTAGTAGAAGCTGTCCCCCTAGAACATTTCGAAAACTGATCCTCCCTCATACTTGAAGACGCCTCATTGGAAAGCTAAACAGGGTTCAGCGCTAGCCTTTTAAGCTAGACATTGGTGCCTCCCAACCACCTCTAATGACATGCCCCAACTAAACCCCTCCCCATGGTTTACCATCTTACTGTTCTCTTGAATAATCTTTTTATTTATTATCCCATCTAAAGTACTTAAACATAACTTCCCCAATGATCCAACAGCACTCAATACCGAAAAATCAAAGCCAGAGCCCTGAAATTGACCATGACACTAAGCTTTTTTGATCAGTTTATAAGCCCGACATATCTAGGTATTCCACTAATTGCTGTTGCACTTACATTTCCCTGAATTATATTTCCTGCACCCTCAAATCAATGATTAAGTAACCGAGTAGTCACGCTTCAGAGCTGATTTATTAACCGCTTTACACAACAATTACTCCTCCCTCTCAACCTCCCAGGACATAAATGAGCCCTTATGTTAACTTCACTAATAATCTTCCTCCTGTCCCTTAATATACTGGGACTCCTACCATATACCTTCACCCCCACAACACAACTTTCACTAAATATGGGCCTAGCCCTCCCATTCTGACTAGCTACAGTAATTATTGGAATACGAAATCAACCAACCATAGCACTGGGGCACCTCCTACCTGAAGGAACCCCTATTTTACTAATCCCTGTACTTATTGTGATCGAAACAATTAGCCTTTTCATTCGACCCTTGGCCCTAGGCGTGCGACTCACCGCAAATCTCACAGCCGGCCACTTATTGATTCAACTAATTGCAACCGCAACTCTAGTTCTCCTACCTAAAATTACCACAGTGGCTATCTTAACTGCTCTAGTCCTCCTCCTCCTCACACTCCTTGAAGTGGCAGTGGCTATAATTCAAGCATATGTATTTGTACTTCTATTAAGCCTGTATTTACAAGAAAATACCTAATGGCCCACCAAGCTCACGCATATCACATAGTTAATCCAAGTCCCTGACCTCTAACTGGCGCAATTGCAGCCCTTTTAATAACATCAGGTCTCGCCATTTGATTTCACTTCCATTCAATGACACTAATAACTTTAGGACTAATCCTTCTTCTCCTTACAATATACCAATGATGACGAGACATCATTCGAGAAAGCACTTTTCAAGGACACCATACGCCCCCGGTCCAAAAAGGGCTACGATATGGAATAATTTTGTTCATTACATCTGAAATCTTCTTTTTCCTAGGGTTCTTCTGGGCCTTCTATCACTCAAGCCTTGCCCCCACGCCTGAACTGGGAGGATGCTGACCTCCAACAGGAATTACTACACTTGATCCTTTCGAAGTCCCCCTCCTGAACACCGCAGTCCTACTGGCTTCGGGTGTAACTGTTACCTGAGCCCACCATAGCCTAATAGAGGGAGGACGAAAACAAGCCATTCAAGCCCTGACCCTTACTATTATATTAGGGTTCTACTTTACTGCCCTCCAAGCCATGGAATACTATGAGGCCCCCTTTACAATTGCTGACGGTGTTTACGGGTCTACATTTTTTGTAGCAACAGGATTTCACGGCCTACACGTTATCATCGGTTCAACATTTTTAGCTGTCTGCCTCCTTCGTCAAATTCAATACCACTTCACATCCCAGCACCACTTTGGATTTGAAGCAGCCGCCTGATATTGACACTTCGTCGATGTTGTATGACTATTCCTGTACATCTCCATTTACTGATGAGGCTCATATCTTTCTAGTATTAAACTAGTACAAATGACTTCCAATTATTTAGTCTTGGTTAGAGCCCAAGGAAAGATAATGAATCCAATTACAACAACCCTACTAATTTGTTTAACTCTCTCACTTCTCCTGACCTTCCTATCTTTCTGACTTCCCCAAATAAACCCAGATATAGAAAAACTCTCCCCCTACGAATGCGGCTTTGATCCATTAGGATCCGCACGACTACCCTTCTCCTTACGATTCTTTCTAGTCGCTATTCTATTTCTTCTATTTGATCTAGAAATTGCCCTCCTTCTCCCGCTACCCTGAGGAAACCAGCTACTTCACCCAACCCAGACTCTTTTCTGATCCGCAGCTATCCTTATTTTACTAACCCTTGGGTTAATTTATGAATGAATTCAAGGGGGACTAGAGTGAGCAGAATAGAGAGTTAGTCCAAGGTAAGACCTTTGATTTCGGCTCAAAAAATTATGGTTAAACTCCATAACTCTCTCATGACACCCGTACATTTCAGCTTCTCTTCAGCATTTATTCTAGGATTAATAGGACTTACCTTCCACCGCACCCATTTATTATCAGCCCTCCTATGCTTAGAAGGAATAATACTTTCTCTTTATATTGCCCTAGCTCTGTGAACCTTACAACTTGAAGCCGCCACCTTCTCCTCAGCCCCAATATTCTTGCTGGCTTTCTCAGCCTGCGAAGCTAGCGCCGGCTTGGCCCTCTTAGTCGCCACAGCCCGGACCCATGGCACAGATCACCTCCAAAACTTAAACCTTCTACAATGTTAAAAATTCTCCTTCCAACAATCATACTTTTTCCCACAATTTGATTAACCCCTGCAAAATGACTTTGAACCACCTCAACATCCCAAAGTTTGTTAATTGCAATAATTAGTCTAAGTTGACTTAAATGAAATACAGAAACAGGTTGAACAGCCTCAAACATTTATATAGCAACAGACCCACTTTCTACTCCCCTCTTAGTCTTGACCTGCTGGTTACTCCCACTTATAATTCTTGCCAGTCAAAACCACATTGGACTCGAACCCTTAAGCCGCCAACGGACCTATATTTCTCTCCTGACTTCCCTACAAATCTTCTTAATTCTAGCCTTTGGGGCAACCGAACTAATCATATTTTACATCATATTTGAAGCCACCCTAATTCCAACATTAATCATTATTACTCGCTGAGGAAACCAAGCCGAACGCCTTAACGCAGGAACATACTTCTTATTTTACACATTAATAGGATCTCTTCCCCTCCTAGTTGCCCTCTTACTTCTTCAACAGAATATAGGAAGTCTATCAATTATTATTCTCCAGCACTCTCAACCAATATTGCTCTCCTCATGAGGTAATAAAATCTGATGAATAAGCTGCCTTATTGCATTCCTAGTAAAAATACCACTCTATGGTGTCCACCTTTGATTACCAAAAGCTCATGTAGAAGCACCCATTGCCGGCTCTATAGTCTTAGCTGCCATCCTTTTAAAACTAGGGGGATATGGAATAATACGAATAATAACTATTCTTACACCCCTTACTAAAGAAATAGCATATCCTTTCATTATTTTAGCCCTCTGAGGAATTATTATAACCGGTTCGATCTGTTTACGCCAAACAGACTTAAAATCCCTAATCGCCTACTCCTCTGTCAGCCACATAGGCCTAGTCGCAAGCGGTATCTTAACACAAACCCCCTGGGGCTTCACTGGGGCCATCATTCTTATAATCGCTCACGGTTTAATCTCCTCCGCCCTATTCTGTCTAGCAAACACAACCTATGAACGAACCCACAGTCGAACAATAATTTTAGCTCGCGGATTACAAGTAATCTTTCCCCTCACTGCAACATGATGGTTCATCACCAACCTTGCCAACCTTGCCCTTCCCCCACTACCAAATCTCATAGGAGAACTTCTTATTATTACAGCCCTCTTCAACTGATCCCCCTGAACACTTATTATAACCGGAACCGGCACTCTAATTACAGCCGCCTACTCCTTGTACCTATTTTTATTAACCCAACGAGGGCCCATTCCAAGTCACATTAAAAACCTCCCCCCCTTCCACACCCGAGAGCACCTACTCTTAACTCTACATCTTACTCCTGTATTACTTCTTATTACAAAACCAGAACTCATATGAGGATGGTGCTACTGTAGACATAGTTTAAAAAAAACACTAGATTGTGGTTCTAAAAATAGAGGTTAAAGTCCTCTTGTCCACCGAGGGTGGTTTTTGAAACAACAAGAATTGCTAACTCTTAATTTTATGGTTAAACTCCATAACTCTCCTCGAGCTGCTAAAGGATAATAGCTCATCCATTGGTCTTAGGAACCAAAAACTCTTGGTGCAAGTCCAAGTAGCAGCTATGCACACCACCCCTCTTATCCTCTCATCTTCTTTTATCCTGACCCTCACTATTCTTCTATCCCCCCTCCTTACCACCCTCAAACCTTCCCCCCAGCCCCCCGTGTGAGTCTCAACCCATGCCAAAACAGCTGTAAAAACTGCATTTTTTACCAGCCTTCTCCCCCTAATAATTTTTCTTGATCAAGGAGCAGAAAGTATTATTACCAATTGACACTGAACTAACATCATAACTTTTGACATCAATACTAGCTTTAAATTTGACCATTATTCCCTCATCTTCACCTCAGTTGCCCTATTTGTTACCTGATCTATTCTAGAATTCGCAACCTGGTATATACACTCTGATCCACATATTAATCGCTTCTTTAAATACCTCCTACTTTTCCTTATAGCAATAATAATTCTGGTTTCCGCCAATAACATATTTCAACTATTCATTGGCTGAGAGGGCGTCGGTATCATATCTTTTCTGCTGATCGGCTGATGATATGGACGTGCTGATGCCAATACGGCGGCTCTTCAGGCAGTCCTGTATAACCGAGTAGGAGATATTGGACTTATTCTAAGCATAGCCTGAATTGCAGTGAACCTCAACTCCTGAGAAATCCAACAAATTCTCCTACTCTCCAAAAACATAAACATAACCCTTCCCCTTCTAGGCCTAATTCTTGCCGCAACAGGAAAATCAGCCCAATTTGGCCTTCACCCATGACTTCCCTCAGCAATAGAAGGCCCAACGCCAGTCTCCGCCCTACTTCATTCAAGTACAATAGTAGTAGCAGGGATCTTCCTCCTTATTCGCCTTCATCCACTAATAGAAAATAATCAACTGGCATTAACTATTTGCCTGTGTCTAGGCGCCCTAACTACCCTATTTACAGCCACCTGTGCTCTTACCCAAAACGATATTAAAAAAATCATCGCTTTTTCCACATCCAGCCAATTAGGCCTAATAATAGTGACTATCGGGCTAAATCAACCACAACTAGCATTTCTACACATCTGCACCCACGCCTTTTTCAAAGCCATACTTTTCCTCTGCTCAGGCTCTATTATTCACAATCTCAACAATGAACAAGACATTCGAAAAATAGGCGGACTCCACAAATCAATACCACTTACATCTTCTTGCCTAACAATCGGCAGTCTAGCACTAATTGGCACCCCCTTCTTAGCAGGCTTCTTTTCAAAAGACACCATCATTGAAACCCTAAACACCTCCTACCTTAATGCCTGAGCCCTTTTCCTAACTCTAATCGCTACCTCCTTTACTGCAGCCTACAGCCTCCGAATAATCTTCTTTGTCACAATAGGGACTCCACGATTTATACCCCTTTCCCCCATCAATGAAAACAACCCCGCAATCATAAACCCGCTTAAACGACTAGCTTGAGGCAGCCTCACCGCAGGATTAATTATTACATCCAATTTTTTACCAATAAAAACACCCACAATAACCATACCTCTCACTCTAAAAATAACCGCCTTAATAGTCACCATTGCAGGACTCCTCATTGCCCTAGAACTGGCCACTATAACATCAAAACAATTTAAAATTTTACCAATCCTCCGTCCCTACCAATTCTCTAATTTATTAGGCTATTTCCCAACAATTATTCACCGATTTATGCCCAAACTCAATCTTACCCTAGGACAATTAATTGCAACCCAACTTGTAGACCAAACATGAACAGAAAAAACAGGCCCTAAAGGACTATCCTCCCTACAGATTAAACTTGCCACCTCCACAAGCAACATTCAACAAGGAATAATCAAGACTTATTTAACTATATTCTTTCTGACCAATATTTTAGCAATCTTATTTATTATCATCTAATTGCCCGAAGTGCCCCTCGATTAAGACCTCGAGTCAACTCAAGAACCACAAAAAGACTTAGCAAAAGAACCCACCCACAAATAATCAACATCCCTCCCCCAAGGGAATAAATTAAAGCAACCCCACTCACATCCCCTCGAATCATAAAAAACTCTTTACTATCCATGACTATTCAAGACCCCTCATACCATCCCCCAAAAACCCACACTCCTATTAAAACTACCATCAAAACATATATTAAGACATACCCTATCACAGAACGATCTCCCCAACTTTCAGGAAAAGGCTCAGCGGCCAAAGCTGCCGAATAAGCAAATACCACAAGCATTCCCCCCAAGTAAATTAAAAACAATACCAAAGATAGAAAAGACCCACCATGCCCTACCAAAACACCACAACCGACGCCCGCCGCCACAACCAACCCCAAAGCAGCAAAATAAGGCGCCGGATTAGAAGCTACGGCCACCAAACCAACCACCAATCCCAACAAAAGCAAAGAAAAAACATAATTCATAATTCTTGCTTGGATTCTAACCAAGACCAATGACTTGAAAAAACACCGTTGTAACTCAACTACAAGAACATCCTAATGGCCAGCCTACGAAAAACACACTCATTACTAAAAATTGCTAATAATGCACTAATTGATCTTCCCGCTCCGTCCAACATCTCAGCATGATGAAACTTTGGCTCCCTTCTCCTGTTGTGCCTAATAATACAGATTTTAACCGGACTCTTCCTAGCCATACACTATACCTCAGACATCTCAACAGCATTTTCCTCAGTAATCCATATTTGCCGAGATGTAAACTATGGCTGAGTCATTCGTAATATTCATGCTAACGGAGCATCATTTTTCTTCATCTGCATCTATTTTCACATTGGCCGGGGCCTATACTATGGCTCATATCTTTATAAAGAAACATGAAACATTGGCGTAATCCTCCTCCTCCTAGTGATAATAACCGCATTCGTGGGTTATGTCTTACCTTGGGGACAAATATCATTTTGAGGCGCCACTGTCATTACTAACCTACTTTCCGCAGTCCCCTATGTTGGAAATACTTTAGTACAATGAATTTGAGGGGGCTTTTCTGTTGATAACGCTACCCTAACACGATTCTTTGCCTTCCACTTCCTCCTCCCCTTCGCAATTGTGGCCGCCACCGCCTTACATGCCCTATTTCTTCACGAAACAGGCTCCAACAACCCCATCGGTTTGAACTCAGACGCCGATAAAATTCCATTTCATCCCTACTTCTCTTACAAAGACATCCTAGGTTTCCTAATTCTTCTCATTGGCCTCACATCCCTAGCCCTATTCTCACCCAACCTTCTCGGAGACCCAGAAAATTTTACCCCAGCCAACCCCCTAGTTACCCCGCCCCATATTAAGCCCGAATGGTACTTCCTATTCGCCTACGCAATTCTTCGCTCCATCCCTAACAAACTAGGAGGAGTCCTGGCTCTCCTTTTCTCTATCCTTGTCCTCATGTTAGTTCCCCTTCTACACACCTCAAAACAACAAGGACTTACCTTCCGCCCACTTTCCCAATTTCTATTCTGAACCCTAATTGCAGATGTCGCCATCCTCACATGAATTGGTGGTATACCAGTAGAACATCCATTTATCATTATTGGACAAATCGCCTCTATCCTCTATTTCATATTATTTCTTCTTCTCAACCCTTTAATTGCTTGATATGAAAACAAGTGACTCAACTGATCCTGTACTAATAGCTTAATCTTAAAAGCGTCGGTCTTGTAATCCGAAGATTGAAAGTTAAACTCTTTCTTAGCACCCAGAAAAAGAAGATTCTAACTTCTACCACTAACTCCCAAAGCTAGTATTCTAAGCTAAACTATTTCCTGCACCTGTATCCCCGGACTACAAAATTTTGAGTGCATATTATGGTATACTATACATAATGATCCCCCCACATATATATTATATATATATACATATGGTGTAGTACATATTATGCATAATTTTACATCATGGTTTAAAAACATTACACTAAAATCCCTACTAAAGAATTAAGCACACTCAAACATCACCATAACAATCAAGGTTTACATAAAGCATTCAATTAGCTCCTAGAAAATCAATAATTCAACCTGATAAATTGAATAATCCCCATAACTCCATCACAAATTTTTCTATGTAAGAATCAACTGATATCGGCCCTCAATATCTTAATGTAGTAAGAGACCACCAACTGGTTCATAACTTAATGTTAATTATCCTTGATAGGTCACGGACAAAAATCGTGGGGGTCGCACAAAATGAACTATTACTGGCATCTGGTTCCTATTTCAGGGCCATAAAAATATATACTCCCCAATTTATTAACTATAACTGGCATCTGATTATTGGTGTTGTATCGATTGTCCATGACCCACCATGCCAAGGCGTTCTTTCATATGCATAGGGTTTTCTTTTTTTAGGGTCACTTTCATTAGACATTGGTCACTTTCATGTAATGTAATTTAAGGTAGAACATTTCCTTGGATCCAAGAATAATTAATGTAACACTTCAGAAACATTCATTAGATAACCACATATGTTTATATCAAGTGCATAAACTATCAATATTAACCTCAATGATTTCTAAAGTATCCCCCTTGTTAGCACTCAAATTCAATCTTGGTTTTTTCTCGACAAACCCCCCTACCCCCCTACGCCGGGCAAGTTCATATATTCTCCTGTCAAACCCCAAAACCAGGCATGACTCGACTAGCGTAATTCAACGAATTGAGATGTGTGTTGTTATACATTGTTATGCATAAAAATTAAATTTAACCTATTTCATTAACAGTTCCTCAACCAACATTGCTTTTTTTCCCCGCTCGACCCTAACATTGTATATAAAATGACTTTTTTTAACTATATAAATTCACATATTGTATAACCTCAGCTAATGTAGCTTAATCAAAGCATATCACTGAAGATGTTAAGATGGACCCTAAAAAGTCCCGTAAGCATAAAGGCCTGGTCCTGACTTTACTATCAGCTTTAGCCCAACTTATACATGCAAGTATCCGCACCCCTGTGAGAATGCCCCCAATCTTCTTTCCTTGAAGATGGGGAGCTGACATCAGGCACACTCACTCGCCCAAGACGTCTTGCTTTGCCACACCCCCAAGGGAATTCAGCAGTAATAAACATTAAGCTATAAGTGAAAACTTGACTTAATTAGGACTAAGAGGGTCGGTAAAACTCGTGCCAGCCACCGCGGTTATACGAGAGACCCT
>JBBPDC010197540.1:0-14429 GCA_037974485.1 Hemigrammopetersius urotaenia
ATGCAGAGGAAGTATTTCGTGCTGCTCACACCGTGTGCTGTGGTGTGTTCACGTATGACAAATGGTCACTTTCACTTAAATAGATTTCAAATAAATACATGCAACAATCATTTTATGCACTCGTCTTTATTTCCTGTAATTGAAAAAAAGACAGTTAACAATCCATCAACTTGTGCCACTAGCCACCTTTAACTGATGCTCCAATATTTGTATTTCTATTTGGGTTTTCGGCATGTTTTGTTTAATGTGTTCCATTTCCAGATCCGTTTCTCAATGTACGTCTTGTACAACTGTGTTACAGGGAGCTATTAGAATAAACAGAAGTGTTACATCTTGGCAGTATTGCTCTGTAAAAATTGTGCCACTATGATATAATAGACACTTGTAGCTAAAGACATTCCTTTAATGAGAAGAACGATTCTTATTCCAATTGTTCGATAATAATGAAGCATCGTACAGAGGTGAGCTGCGCTGTGGCTGTGGTGCGGTCGGCTCACCCAGGCGGTTTTCTTCAGTGCTCTGTGAAGAAAGGATACATGTTTTAAAATGGTGCGTCACTGACATGATGTATTCGTTAGAAAGTGCATTCCATTGGCTGCTCCACATCTTCCCTCTCTGACCAGGTGTCTTCACCCCGAAGCGAACATTACCTCTTACTTGTTCACACCGATAAAGAAAGACACCGTATGAAAAGTCCAGAGAAGAGAAGAGTATGTACCATTTCATGGGTTTCTGGCGGTTCCACGACTCTGATCACTCCATCAGTAACTGGATGAGGATTAAAGGCAATTCCTAAACAGAAATGTGATCTGCACGTTTTGAATATAACATCTACAACAGTGGGCGGGGCTTTTAAAATATCACAGTGTGACTTTCAACAGTGTGTACATGAAGTGACAACATCTATCAAATGATACTCATCTATCTTTAAATAAATGACGATAGGTTCGAATAGGATGGGTTTGAAGATGAGAATAATGGATGGCCATCACTGAGCCAACACTGGACAAATGCACATCATTCACAGGAATTACTTACTTCTTGTGTAAGAACTCCTGTCCTGGGGCATGGCTGTACCGGAGGAGCTTCCTCCAGGGATGCCAGCAGTCATGGGCCGGCCAGCGCCATCTCTTCAGCCTCTGTGAGTGGTGTTGGTGGTGGACCCCCACCCGTTTTTCGGGCCTCCGCCTTTTTCCTATCGGCTAATATGTGGGTAAAATGTGAACATATGCACCCAAGCCCACATTTAGAACCTTGTGAAAAGATTTAAACAATATTACATGCTGCCAGGTTTCAGATGAAGCTGTGGCTTTTGTGTCTTATGGCCAAGCAAAACCTCCCAATGGTCCAGTGTTGACCTGTTTGTACTATATTTCTATATTTCATCTTTATTTGCTGCCAAGTGCGTTTTATGCCTGCTGGGTTACAACTGTAACACGTAATTGATTTTGTTTTCAAAGTCAGTTGCATGCACAAGAAGAGCGAGAGAGAATACACAAAAACTAGTAATATTTCTTAAATATACACCAATAAACATCATTCTTTTCAATACTGTCACAATAACAGAAAAATGTTTAATTTAAACACTGGGGAAGCAATGGAATAAAAAATGTAGGTTATACAAAGTATGAAAAATTCCAAATGAATAAACAAATAATTTATATGAAAATGAAAATATATTTATTTGAACAAAGAAGTAAATGTAGTGCCCCTGTGTCCCTGTCATGGGCATACCACTCCCTATGGGGTGCCCTGAGTTCTTATAAATTAGCAATAGCACGATATTCATAGCTATCTGTGTGGGGTTTTAGCGTATGCTCTAATGCAGACCCTCCTTAGGGGGGTGCCAGAGATTACAGGGGGTGCACACAATTTTGTCTGCTGTGTGTGTGTGTGTGTGTGTGTGTGTGTGTGTATGAGTGTAAGAACAAAAACCTACAATCGCTGTTAATTTAGTAATAAATCACTTTTTGTGCGTCTATGTGGGTAGGAGTTGGGGTTGGGGGGTCTGGCTTGTCTTGGACACAGGCAAGGGGGGGCTTTCAGGAAAAAAGGTTGGGAACCACTGCTCTAATGAACCAATGATATCACTTTATAAAACAGAATGTACACCACATAGGTCAAGTTTTTACTGTTAAACAAATTCAAACAACAGTTCACTCATTAGTTATAAAAGAAGAGTCCTATATTAATACCCAAACCCTGTTAACGATGTTCGGGTGCGGTGAAACCAAACGCCAAGTGGTTGCTTCACTCTGAGAAAAGACAAACAGAGGACCAGTGTAGGCGACCTGGAATTCGGAAAAGCGTGGCTGTAGACTCGCGCTGGCGCTGAATTTCTGTTCCACCCACCTTGTCCAGATGAACGCCGAATTCACTTTCGTCCTGCAAACTCAGTCCAAGTCCTTTCTCACGGAGGACACTGTTAACTGAGTCCGTGCCCGAAACACGGGCGTCTTCGAGGCAGGCTCTCTCTTCCACTTTGTACCGGAGATTGCTGGAGAATATTAAAATATTGGCGTGCAGTGGTGTGTAAATATAGGACACAGTTTAGCATTATTGGAGAAATGTACATGTATGACCATATTAAGTGATTTTTACTTTTCATTTTCTATTCCTTTGTTCCTTTATTTAAGGGTAATGTGTGTGTTTTCTCTGTAACCACAGTCCAGAGGTCACAATAAATGTCCTGTAGCTCTGGCTTCTCATGCTTAGCACTGTAGGAAGGAATCCAAGCGCCCGCTGCCTTCACCATCAGCACTCCTCTCTGCCCTCAGGCCAAGCACCAGATTTTTCATGTCAGCTGGCACATACCTTTGGCTTGTAAGTAGGTGTTTGACTTTCATAAGTCTCTCTCTTTATCCAGATTAACAGACAGTCTGCCAAGGTTGCCATATCCTTGGACTGCGACCGTGTCATTTATACATGCAAATTGCCTCTGCTTTGCACCATGGCAATTCCCAAGGGCTCTCTACCTGCCTCGCTGTATATCTTCATCAAGACAGAAATAAAAAAACAATAATTATTTCTTCTTTCATCCCGGTGTCACAGAAAGCACTTTGGCCCCCTGTGTTGTTGCGTACATGGCAGAATGCCTCTCAGAAATGACTCCTCTGGTGTTCATGTTCTCAAATTATTACTGACCTTCAGGAGGCCACATATTAATAAGGCATCAGCAACATTACATAGAATTCATGAAACAACATGCACTAAAACATCTATTCAGAGGTTTGTCATTAAATCTATTTGCACACAACTAGAACATGTTATGTACAAAATTATACAGTTCAGTAAAATTATAGCTATGTCTGGCTTAGTCTGCAAACAGAACTTCCATTCCCTTTGCTTATTTTCCAGTAATCTAATAGTACACACTGTTTAAACAGCAAATTAAGTCACTCACCATTTAGCAAACAAGGAAAGCAGATGCAAGTGGGTGGTTGTCATGTCAGGCACAATTGCAGGAATAAAGGGGTTTTAATGAGCTCTAAAACAAAACCAAACTTCAATCACTACTAATACAGGGTTGTTCCTGAAGGAACAGAGACCAGTCCAGTAGTCCCACTATTATTTCCGCTAGTGGGGACGACAACATACCTTCTATGCCTGTAGAGACAGAGGGGAGGAAGCACAGAGACTACGGTCACTGAGACTGAGCAGAGCTACCAGCCATGTGCTATGTGGCTTTAGCCGAGGTGCCCTCCAACTGCCACTTGGAGAGCAGGCTGTAGTAGCAATGTCCAAAGCTGGCACAGCAGGAGTTCAGGGACTGTCAGTGGAGCACAGGCACAGACTCAAACACAAAGTACAGTTTCACAAACCCGAGTAGGTGCTGGAGGTCCCCTAGGTCGAGGAGCTGGACGGTCCGGCTGATGGAACTCCTCAATGAGCTCCTGACTTAACATCCCACCTGCCAGGACCCAGCTCCTCTCCTCGGGGCCATACCCCTCCCAATCTACAAAGTACTGGCTAACACGATAGGCGGGGGCCCCTCAACCTCAATCGCCATGGGGAGCGTGGGTTCCCCCTCCCTCCATCCAGTGGGTCTGCTACTGCTGGTCTAAGGAGGGAAACACAGAATGATCATGCATATGAGGGGGTAACTGAAGTTTGTAAGACACAGGATTAACTAGCTGTAAGATTTCAAAAGGACCTGTAAACACTGCCGATCTGCATACCTTTTAAACTGGTTCACCGCCCTGCGGATGGATTTGTGTGCCCTTTCTCACCCGCTCAGCCCTGCAATACCAACAGTCCACTTCTGGTACGTCAGAGGGCTCTCAATCATAGGGACAGAGCGAGGCCTGGCACCTAAGCACAAAATTAAAGGGCATCAGGCAGGTAGTGGTGTGGCGTAACAAGTTCTGTGCATACTCCACCCAGCTGAGGAACTCTGCCCAGTCACATTGTCACCCATGGCAATAAGCCCAGAGGAAACCCAACTCCTGTACCGACCGTTCAGCCTGACTGTTGGAATCTTCAAGTCGCCCATACGCAGGAAATAAACTGGGGGCCTTGGTCGGACAGGATGTCCTCTGGGATGCCATAGGGCAAGAACACAGAGTGGAAGGAACCCGACTCCTTCTGAGAAGCGGTCCATGACTAAACTATGGCGTATCCTTTAGACACAGGAAGGTTTGTTGCGAAGTCGACAGCAATATGTGACCACGGTGTCACAGTTCCTGCCTGCCACCACTGGGGGTCGTTGCTGAACTATGGACCTTCCCAGCTCTCACCTTCACTGCCGACACACACCTGATCTTTATCTCTCCCTGATTCCCTCACACCTGAACTGTGTTCATTTGTCATGTCTCTGTCTTACCGTTGGTCCTTAGTTTTTCCCCTGATGTATTTAGGTTCACCTGTTCTGTTTATCATCATCCAGACATACTTTCATTCTCCCAGGTTGTTGTCCTTCTCCTCCTGTTTTCCCTCACCTTATTTGTCACCTAATCTATATTAAACCACATTAAAATGCAACTCTGCAGCAGTGCCTTTTCTTCTCTGCCAGGACAAGACCCCATCAGGACAGAATGTCTGGATCCTCAGCAAGGTACCTACAACTTTGCACCTTTCCTTTCGGCCGGTGCCACCACATCACACCGGACCCGGCAAGTTCCCGCACCGGGCGACCCGACTCCTGACCCGTCGGCGGTTCCCACACCAGGCGACCCGACTCCTGACCCGTTGCCGGTTCCCGCACTGGCATCCCAGGCTCCTGACCCGTTGCCGGTTCCCTCACCGGCATCCCAGGCTCCTGACCCGTCGCCAGTCTCCGCACCGGCCTCCCAGGCTCCTGACCCGGTCTCCGCACCGGCCTCCCAGGCTCATCAGCCGGTCTCCGTACCGGCCTCCCAGATGCCAGCACCGGTCAACAAACCGGTCTTCCAGGCTCCCGCTCCTACATTAGCCCCAGTATTGACACCAGTCACCTGAACTCTGGATCCTGCTCCGGCCTCGTCAGCTCCCACGCCGGTCTTCACACCTGTCATCCCTGCCTCTGACCCTGATGTACCCATCGCCTCGATTTCTGTACAGCGGAGCCTGCCTTCTCCGCCTCCACCATGGACAGGGGTCCTGGGTGTTCCCACGACTTCTTTCCCCTTGTGTTGGTTAGGGGGGAAGGAGTTTCTGTTTTCAGCACCCCGGAGTTGCGCCTTTGAGGAGGGGGTACTGTCACAGTTCCTGCCTGTGACCACTGGGGAGTGACATACGGCCTCTGGGGCACCAGTAAGGGCATTCATTTCCCAGCAGATAATTGATAGATGGTCATAGATATGGCACAAATGGAGTTTATTATTCTCTCCAAGTCTGTACATAGCAAAGGTCAATACTTATGACGGAGCTGTAGTATCTCTGTCTCCCAATAAAAAAGAGCTAAAATGAGCGCTGAAGGGATAATTGGTTTGCAAGTCTGTTGCTCCTCAGGAGTGAGAAAATGCCTTGACAAGCTTTCCTATTACAAGAGCCAGGGTGATACGTAATATCAAAATCAAATCTACTAAAGAACAAGGCTCACCAAACTTGTCTAGGGCACAATTGCTTTGCCTGCCGGTTGTACTGATTTTGGTGGTCTGTGAGCACAATGAAGGGGAGCCTAGCCCTTCCAACCAGTGACGCCACTCCTCTAATGCCGCAGTTCAGGGTTCTCAATGTCATAATTTCTCTCTGCGTCTGTCAGCTTCTTTGAGAAGAAGGCGCCTGGATGTCATTTTTGAGGAGTGCCATAGTACTGTGACAGCACTGCACCCAACCCTTACTCAGAGGCATCTACCTCAACCACAAACCACAGAGACAGATATTGGCAATCTCTCTGCCAGGAGAGAGAAGGATGTCACAAGGGCCCTGGACACAAAGTTGCCAACTGATCTGGAATCTATAAAAGAAGAAACAAAAAGAGACTGGTTGGGTACAGATAATTTGGTGGTTACAGAAAATTGCGAACTGGGTGCAAGAGTCAATGAAAGGATCAGGGGTGGAGCCCTGACCTTCGGCTTGAGTAACACCCACAGTACAGACACGAGCCCTCCAGTCGCCTACGTCAGTTTTGTTGCGCCAATCTCCATGGACTCTGACGAACTCCCTTCCTGCACTGCAGCTTTGGTTTGGGGATCTTTGGTTTGGGGAAATCTCATGCTTGGTTTGGTGTTCCTGGTGCATGTGGACAGAGTTTCTGCTCTCCGATGTTGATCGAGCTTGATTGCAAGAGCTATGAGCTTGTCCAGCAACATTCCCTCATCCCTGCATGGAATTTCCAGCTGCAACTCATTGCATAGTCCCTTCTGATACACGGCCTGGTGTGCCAGTTCGTTCCAGTCCCTAACTGTGTGAGGATTGTAAAGTTGATCAAGTTCATTGCTGTATCGTTACTTTGCCTCAGTTGTAAGAGGCGAGTGCTACTTGTCTGCATAATCAAACACTACTACCTATATTTATCTATGCTTTTAAAGATCCTGCGACTACTGAACTCACTTTGTCTTCTCCATTAGTTAGCATTACACCTTGAATTTTCATCAAATGTTCTGTAGGAAATTTAGCTAGTCCAGGCGGAATACATTAATTAACCCTTTAAAGCTGTTCTAAATTGCACGGTTAAAATGAGTTTGCTTGGATAGAGGAATTAGTTCAATTTTGATTATTGTCAAGAACAATGTATCAGCTGAGAAGTGACTTCACCTTAAATGAGCAAGAAAAAGAATACCTGGCCACAACAATTATTACGTGAGACAATCATAAAAAATGACGGACTGAGTAATGGTATTGATAAGCTTACTGAAAGTTACAGCAAGCTTCATGAAACACACAAATACAACCCAGTAATCGGAAACAGGTAGTATGCTTATGATCGGTCTTGATGATCAGAATGAGAAAGAAACTATATACTTATTTCAGAGGGTTCAGAGGGAGGTTGGAGTTTCAGAGTCATTGGAGCAGAGAGTCAGGCATTCGTCTTGAAGTTTCAGAGCTGATGAAATTGTAGAGTTTCAGCTGTTGGATCTTGGCCCTTGCAGAGGCGATGAAGCAGTGCTGAGTCCAAACCGAAGTCTTAATCCGGAGTCTCAGCCCGAAGGCTTAGCCTCTTCTCTTTGGAACGTAGTTGCTTATATGGCCAGTGAGGATGGGGGTTCTTTCATAGGATAGCCAATCAGCAAAGGGGCAGCCCCCCTCCCTCCTTTGGCGTGGGACCTGGGGGACACATGTCATTTATGATTCAGGCTATGGAGCTTCTGATTGACAGAATAAAGTTACTTTTGTATAGTTCATAACTGGATATTGGAACTTGTATATGGTAATTCAGTGTCCGTTGTGATTAGGGGTTCAGGACAAGACCAAACAGGCCATATCAAATTAATAAGCTTTACTAATTATGGTCTAATTCACAGATTTAACCATAATTATAAAATAATTTAACCATAATTATAAAAATTTAACTTTAAAAATGCATGAATCATGATTAATATATATTTTTTAGTAATCAACTTATTCTGATTTCTTCAAATCCCAAAGTTTTTCAGCCAAATCCAGGGAAGCCTTCGTCCTCTGCCTCTCTTCTTTAAGGAGCTGCCTGGATTTCTCCATTTATCCTTTCAAGAGTAGGTTTTAAAGTAAAATGGCTATTGCAAACATTACCAGCTCTTATTACAGATTAAAACAAGACTAAACATAACTCTTCTCTCATTAAGACGTAAATGGGAAGAATTTACACAGGGGATAGTCATCAAAGAAACACCAAACAGAAAAATGCATTTCCTCTCTTCACTGGAGTTTAGAGGGGGGCTGTGAGTGTGTGTGTGCCGCAGGAAGGCCCCTTTCATGCTGAGATGGCAGAGTTGACCACTGGGTCATCTTGATAAACACAAGCTCCATTGTTAAAAATCCCTAAAGTGATCTAAATTGGAGGTCATAAAATGTCCTTCCTGTGCAACAAAAGCTGTTTTCAATCATTAGTCTAAGCAAAGGAGCAATCTGTGACCCTTATATGAATCAGAATTTTCTGATCCTACACTTCTGATCCTAAGTATTCATCAGATATAACTGTCACAATTTGCCTCCTTCTCCAGGCATGCAGGGCAGGCTCACTGATACCAAGTTTACAAAACACAAACCAAAACTGGCATGTGAGCCAGACTCAAACACAAGGAGACAGGAATAACAGAGCTCGTGTGACGGTTGACTGAAAATGCACATCCCTAAACCCCACAATCACAAGACAGAAACACTTAACTACACCCAACTGTGACCCATAAATGAAGACCTATCGCCACTTCATAATAAGAAACCCCAAACACAAAACAGAACTTAAACCGTCACTGACCCCAGACCTGACAATAACGAGTCACTGCGACTCTTTGTATTATTGTTATAAATGCTTATGGGTATTAGGGATCTTCATCACTGAGGTGATGCAATTTGTATCTCGATACATTGTCGATGACACGATACATTAATGATTAATATTGTAACAATCGGATTAGGATTATTACCATTAAAACCAGAACAGATTGATTGGTAAATAGATAATGATTTCTTTCCTTATTTCACTTTCTTTTTAAAAAAGTGAAATAAGGACGTCCAAAAAACAAAAACAAAAACAATACGTCTCACCGGCCGAGTGTCCACACGGTGCTGGAGGTCTGCGTCCCGTGGCTCCGGTGAGATTTCTCCGCGGATAATATCCTTTGCAAAGGTTTTCTAAAGCACAGTTGTATCAACAGGTCCCACATAGACTCCCTGCTCTCCCTCTCTCTCTTTCCTACTCCCTCCTCGTCTATCTGCCTTTTCCCTCCTTTTATCCTTCAAACTGGACACGTCACCATGTCAGATAATCAGGTGACGGTGATTGACAGGTGACTCTGGCATTTGACCTCTGAGTAGTCTCTTTAATGCCTCCTTAAGTTAGGGCTAGTGGCTGCTTAATCACAAATGGAATTTTATATTATGGAGACCCTTTATAATGCTATATACTTATATATATATATACACACATGTATATGAAAAGGAAATCCTAAGTTATGTGGTAGTGTCACAATATGAAACAGCCGTGATGATACGATTCGATTCTCCCACCTACCACAATGCATTGCGAAAGTGAAAGTGATTATTCGGTCATACCTGAACACACCACTGCACACGGTGTGAACAGCACGAAACACTTCCTCTGCATTTAACCCATTCACCAAGTGAAGCAGGGGGCAGCAGGAACACGGCGCCTGGGGAGCAGTGCGTGGGGACGGTACCTTGCTCAGGTTACCTCAGCTGTGCCTAGCGGTCTTGGGAATTGAACCCGGACTTTCTAACCACTAGGCTACCAGCATTGCAATACAACATGATTTGTTTGAACACAATGCAATACGATGGGATCTGTTTCGAAGGTGGAAAAAAAAATTATATTATGGAATTAAAAGTGGCACAGATAGTTCATTTTCATTCTTTATTCCTACTTTTGTCTTCACAGTTAACAGGTGCAAAGGCAAAAATGGTTCTTGATAGGTCCTGAATGCAATGCAGATTTGTTCAGACTGCTGTACAGATCAATAAATTACTTGTGTTTTCTAGAGAGTGCTTCACACTTTGAACAGGAGCAACAACTAAAGAATTCTTCTATATGCAATTACAAAAAAGCCTTCTGCTGCATGGCAATCCTCTTGGCAGCACACAGGCATAGACAGAGGAAGCACACCCATTGTCCGAGGTTGCACACCAAACAATGGGTGCCGCCATCTTTAAAAAGTCCAAGTTCCACCCCTAGCCGTCTCTGATTGGAGGAACACTTGCCGGGCTCAAAACATCATTCATAGAACAGTTCCACTCAGATTACACAGGGATGCCAGAGGTAATTACACTCACCCACAAGTATTTAAGGAGAAACACCACCACAGACAGTCCGTCTGTAGAGGTTGCACTTTCAAGGAATCCGGTTCCACTTATTTATCCTCCTGAGCTCATTTCCAGTTGATGACTCTCCTCTCATCCTCCTTGAGGACTTCAATCTTCCAGTTGACATCTCAGCTTGCGATGCTCCTATCGTTCTTCGATAAATCCATCTTCAGTTCAATCAGTCAAAAATGACCTTCTCTCATCTCTCCACAGCTCAAGTAATCTACTCTGCCCCTTGTCTTCCAGATCAAAGCATGTCTCTAAGCCGGCTCCATGGCTGTCTGAGGTCCTGCGAGGTAACCAAAGGGAATTGAAAGCAGCCAAAAGAAGAGCGAGGAAAACACTTTGTGACAGCGACATTATTATTCATCACTCTGTTTTATCCAACTTTGCCATGGATTTAACTTCTGCAAAGTCTTCCTTCTACAGAGTGTGACGAATCTGCATCCAACCCTCACAAGTTTCTTAAATCTCAATCTCTCCCTGTTTTTTCAGCTCTCTCACCAGATGACTTCACTGTGTTCTTTGATGAGAAGATTAATGACCTTAAATACTTCCTGACAACAATCAATAACCACACACCAGTATCTGTTCTCTCATTCCTTTCCAAAGTCATGAAACATGCTGTCAATAACCAACTCAGCATCTTACTTTCTCAAAACAGGCTTCAGGACCCTCACTAGTGCAGGTTTAAGGCTGCACATTCTACTGAAACTCACTACTGAAAACTTCATGCAGCTAGATCAGTCTTCTGCTCTGATTCTTCACAGTTAACCTTCAGATCCTCCTGGCTACTCTCTCCAACCTAGGGATATCGGGCACAGCCTGGTAATGGTTTGCTTCCTAACTGGATGACTGTAGGTACCAGGTAGCATGGCAAGGCTCCCAGTCTGCCCCGCGAAGATTGTCCACTGGTGTACCTCAGGGCTCGATCCTTGGACCACTTCTCTTTTCTCTATATACTGGTTCTCTTGGGGATGTAATAGCCTCACACATTTTTTCTACCAATTTTCCATGACACTCAACTAATCCTCTCTTTCCCCTCCAGTGAAGATCAGGTCTCGACCCGCATCTCAGACTGCCTGGCTGACATCTCCTCTTGGATGATGGCCCACCACCTCAAACTGAGTCCCGCAAAACTGAGGTGATTTTCATCAAAGGGAGTCCATCACCAAGCCACGACCTCACTGTTTCTTTTGAGAACTCTGTTATCATCCCCTCAAAGAAGGTAAGAAATCTTGGTGTCATGTTAGATGAACTGTCTTTCTTGTTGCATGTTGACCACCTCTCCAGGACAAGCAGATACCTTCTTAACAACATCAGAGGAATTCGACCCATTCTCACCACTGAAGCCATGCAGTTACTTGTCCAGTCTCTGGTCATCTCTAAACTGGGATACTGCCACTCTAATGGCTGGACTTTCACTGAAGGTAACTGAAGGCAGCTGTGAGGTTAGTCTTCAATGTTCCAAAATTCTCACACACCAGCACTGATCAAACAGTAGGCCATCTTGGAGAAGTTGGACCTTTGCAACCTCTGCAGGGTAGGAATTGCCTCATGCTACTAGTAGCGACACTGAACCTATCCAGATGCAAAACAAAGCAAACAGCAAACAGTCAAAAAGGTGAGGAGGGGAAATATGGTGTCCACCTGTTTTGGAAGTTGTCTTATTGTTGCCCCTATAGTGCACCTGGTGTTAATTAATACAATATATATATAGTATATATACACCTGGATCCTACTTAATTAGAAGCTGAGTCATGTGTGGCCAAGGTGGTTGTTGAGATGCCTGAACCTCTTAGAAATCACTATTTTATCTTCCACCCCACTGGAAATCTTAATTTTATGGTCCCTTATGAGCCTCATTTAATGCCCACTGCTTCCTAATATCCAAATCTGTCTCTACAACCTGTTCCATGGCCATATGAACATTCTCTCATTTTCTCTTTTCGCTTGTCTGAGTCAGCAGGCCTTCCAGAGTTTTAATTTTAGTCACTATCCTATTAATTATTCCTCTCAACAATCTGATGATCTATGTTCAACCCCATTAAATATTGAATTCGCCGCCTCACATTTACATTCATTAGAGATTTGAATCAAGTCACATAAATTAGCCACATAATTGTGCTGAATAGATCTCTGTACAGTATAAATGCCTGTCTGTGATCTATACTACCACCAACAAACAACATGAATAGCAAATAGGACTTTTTAATTTTTTTTTATTTCAACACCTAATCAGATCACCTGTATATTTTTAGTGGCCAAACAGAGGTGAAAGCTGCAGCGTTACAGCTTTGAATATAAAATGGTCCCGTACCGCCAGCCTCACAGCCCCAGTTCTTTAATTTGTGGCCTCTCACCGTCTCGTTTATATCAGAATGGCTGCCCAGGATAATATTGTGTGCCTCATTTATACGATTTGATGAGTGAAATATTACCCAGCCACCCGTTATGTATCAGAAGGGTAGGTGTCACTCAGGTTTTCAGTGAAGTGTTGTGAAACAATGTACTTCTTGTGTGATAAAATGCATTTTAAGTCTAAGAAAGTAATTCTGTAATTTGTTTGAGATGAAGACTTGCATGGAGCAGTCACCAGTGCATGCCTGGGAGAAAAGGTGTATGGCAGATGTGGCTGCATAACCAAGAAGGGAGGTGTTACCCTCAGTGACCTTTAAGTTGAGTGGAAACAGATGGGAGACTTACTGGTTCTCCTCAGACACCAAATGCATTAAAACAGCCCTGGCTACACACACAGCAGCACACACTTTTCACTTTTCCTCACTCTGCCCTACTGTCCAGCATTCAACCAATGATTTCACATGATAATATTTCTTGATAGTTAAACTATATTTATGTAAATTGTCTCCAATGTCAACATGAGGGCATGTTTAAAATACACCAACATATATCTGTGTATATCTGAAGGCAGTTCCAAAATCGATAAGCTCAGTCCTGAATACAGGCTTAAGCACTGACATATGTTTAGGAGATAAACATCTGCTAATATATTAATCCTATAGACGGTCCATTTGTCACCCAGGAATCTCCCATATGAGGCATTTTCCTCTCTGCCCCCATAAGGTTGAACCCATAAGCTCCACTGCACTAATGCTATTTATGTGGACTAAAATGTTAAGCAAGGCTATTCCTGTTTCAGAGCCATGTCTCACAGATGACAAGAGGTGAAAGCTTTAATCATTTTATGTAGTGTCAGCAGCTGCTCTCCATCTTATCTATTAAATTCTGTCGATTTGGGGCTCCAGTATACTCATGTTTTGACCTGTGTTCGTGAAAAGGCTTAATGGTACTTGGCCTGAACATACAGACATGCCAACATGGAACAGCTGGAGCAGTAGCGCACTGTTTGCTAGTCTGTGACTGTCTGCTGCAGGTCCCCAGGCAGGCTGGAGCGAAAGGCCATATGCATCATGATGTTCATCTCAATACATCGTAATTGACTGAGAAATGCAACAGCTGTCAGATTTGATGACTGAAAGGCATTGTGAGACAAAACAGTGCCAAAAGATATAACAAATGTCTCAGGCATCGTAACCATTTATTAAAAAATAACTTTCTGGCAGCTATCTCTGTAACCTTTAGAGACATTACTATAATCACTGCATTGAGTTTTACATCTGCACACTACGGAAAAGTCACGAACGAGAGAGAGAGAGAGAGAGAGAGTATAAGAGAGAGCGAGAGAGAGACAGAGAGCGAGAGAAAGAGAGCAAGAGAGAGAGAGCAAGAGAGAGCAAAAGAGAGAGAGAGAGAGTAAGCGAGAGCAAGAGAGAGAGAGTGAGAGAGAGAGAGCGAGAGTAAGAGACAGAGAGAGTAAGAGAGAGTGAGAGAGAGAGAGCGAGAGTAAGAGAGAGCGAGAGACAGAGAGAGTAAGAGAGCGTGAGAGAAAGAGAGAGCGAGAGACAGAGAGAGTAAGAGAGAGCGAGAGAAAGAGAGTAAGTGAGAGCGAGAGAGAGAGAGTAAGAGAGAGCGAGAGACAAAGAGAGTAAGAGAGAGCGAGAGAAAGAGAGTAAGTGAGAGGGAGAGACAGA
>JBBPDC010197576.1:0-14426 GCA_037974485.1 Hemigrammopetersius urotaenia
ATATCATTTCAAACTGTATGACATCTGCTCTTGTGACCTTGAACATTAGCTAACTAGAGGCAAATTAGCTTGAAATCGTCAACCCTGTTACTGTCAGACCTGTTACTTTTCTATGATGAAATATCATAAAATATAATACAATAAATAAAATAAATTGCCTGAGATGGCACTATAATATTTATTGTCACTTTAGGGCGTCTTTTTTCCAGAGAGATTTATTTCTAATATTATTTCTATTTCTATTTCAATTTCAAATGTTCAAAGTTGAAAATATACAGACTGGAATGACGCCCTTTTACATTTACAGTGGTGGTGAATGGAGCTAGGTGCCCAAACGTCTACAATGCAAATACAGTCACTTTATTCACTACTCAAAACCACCATGTTTTACATGCAATGGTTGTAAAAAAAAAAAACAAAAAAAAAAAAACAATGCCGTACATGCATACAAATATATTTCCCGGCAAAAATCTCTGACAGATATTAAGACAACAATGGCTTAGACAATAGGCAGCATAACTGTGAAACTGTCATGCAGTGGAGGAATATCCCAGTGCTTAATGAATTTGCTAAATGGCATAACCAGTCTTTCCTCAAATAAATCTGAATAAGAAGTAAGCAAGTAAGTAAAGCAGTCAGTTGCCAGGCATTTGTACCCATTCAAATTGAAGCAGTGGGCAGCCAGAAACACAGCGCCTAGAGAGCAGTGTGTGGGCACAGTATCCTTGAACAAGGATTCAAACTCACAACCTTCCAACAGGGGCAACTCCCTAACCACCAGGCATCCAGCTGCCTGCTCTCCTATTTACCAGTGCTCCCTCTACCAGAAATAATTCAGTCAGATTCCCTTACTTGGGGAATTTGGCTGAGATCATGGTATCTCCCCAGCCAGGTAAGTATGCAGGTAAGGAAATGTCCCGGCAATGTTAGTATGCAGGTAAGGAAATGCCAGTACCAATAAGTATCCAAGTAAGAAAACGTCTTTTCCCTCTTCCCTTTGCCCCTTGTTAGATTAACCTTGGAATTCCATCAGACGTTGCTGCTTCTCATTACGACTGCGACATGGCCTCGTTCCATCCTCCACAAACCATTATACCCACCCAGAAACATTTCAGAAACGTATGTTGTCTGCAGTTTGTCTTCATTTAATTAACTTGCTCATTTTACCTTGACTTTTGTGCTTTGACCATGACTGCATAGTTAAGTGAAGTTATTTCCTGCTCTGTAGTGCTGTAGCCTACAGCCAGAGTTCAAACAATTAAATCCACTTATGAATGACATGGATGAAAGATTTGTGGCCACATTTAATTGATTTAAAATACATTCATTCTCCTACTAGGGCTGCACAGTATGTCACAAATTTACTATCATCTTGATATCAACATGCACAATATACACAACGCAAAAAATATATACATGTTGTAAAAAACTGACTGAACTGCAATAAATGGTGTTTTTCAGTGTCTGGAGTCTTTATTGCCACAAATCCAAAGGAGAAACACTAACACTATAAAGGCTAAGTTTTTACTCACTTATCGCATGTGATATCACCATCGCAACACTCAACAACATAATCGCATATCGCATGTTTTCCTAATATCGTGCAGCCCTACCTCCTACACATTTAAAAACGCATCAATATTTCAAATATGCAGAGGAGAGAATTTCTTCTACTACTGGAGGTAGACCTAGCGTGTACTTTTAGCAGAGCTGAGCTCTGCACCTAGGACACTTCTGGCGAGTCTGGAGGACTCACTGGCATTGTCCGGAATGGCCATAATGAACTCCAGCAGCTTCATCACGGTGTCCGGGCTTTAACCCTGGATGCCATAATGTCTCTTTTTGGGCAGTTGTTTTCTGAAGCTTCATGGTGATGCAGTGAGATCTTTTGGCTGAGATCTCACTGCATCTCAGCGAGAGACATACATCTGGTACTGTGTAGTGTATTATTCACTGGGCGTATTTGTGTTGGACTAGTGTCTGTAAAGTGAAATGCCCCAAGGGGCCCGTAAAGTTCTCCTCTACTCTGCAGTCTTTAGGGGTGACACAATACCACCTTATCCTGTCCGATATCGATCCCATAACCATGAGCCACTGCTGATACCCACACCAAGCTAGTTATCTACTGGTTAGAGAGTTTGGCGAGCAATCAGAAAGCCATGGGTTCGAATCCCAAGACTGTGAGTGGCACCACTTAGGTACCCTTGAGCAAGATAGCGTTCCCACACAATGCTTCCCGGATGTTCCCGCGGTGTTCCTGGCTGCCCTCTCCTTCACTTGATGAATGGGTTAAATGTAGAGGAAGAACTCTGTGCCGTTTACACTGGATATGAGACTTTCCCCCTCCTATCCAATCCAGTGATATTGATTTTTGAGTATTGTGTGTATTGTGTGCTGTCTGTCGGACTGGCTTGGTAAGTTTAAGAGTGAAAATGAAAGTGAACACCACAGCACACAGTGTGAACAATCTGAAATTCTCTCTGTATTTAAGCCATTCACCAAGTGAATCAGTAGGCAGCCAGGCTCCCGGGGAGCAGTGTGTGGGAAGGGTGCCTTGCTCAAGTGTACCTCAGTGGTCCCACAAGCAGTCTTGGGATTCAAACCCACGACTTTCTGATCGCAGGGTGAACGCCAAAACCACTAGGACACCAGCTGCTCCTTAATATACAAAGCTTTTCAGCTAAATTCTAACATGGTGATAATTTTTTATCTACTCTCCTAAAAATTAACAATAGGCTCTTGTCTCCTGTGGGACGCCTAGTTTTTTACTGGGGTGGGTTAATTCAAGATTCAAGTTTCAAGATTCTTTGTTTGTCACGTACACAGATACACAAGTACAATGAGTAGTGAAATGCGCTGCCGAAATGTCAGTGAGACACAGCTAGAATAAATAAAATAGAAATTTAAAGGCTAAAACCAAAATAATAAAAATATGTAGAAATACATTTAAATTAGAACAAACATGCTTAGCACATTTATCACAAATATCAGTGGAAATATCTGGTCCATTTTAGTCTAGGCTTAAACTATCCCAAAGAAGCCCAAAGTATATTTTTATGTAAGCGTACGGCTGCATCACTCACAATTGTCCTCTACATGTTTGCTGACATCGTCCTCAGCAGGGAACACTTGGTTAACAGGAGCAAGAAAAGTCTGCAAGACAGAAAACACAGCAGTGTTAGCAGGCCACGTGTAGGGATGAATGCAAAAAACTAAATCATACACTGTAAATTCATGAGTCATTTTATAAAACACCACCTACTTGTACTTCACCTTACTGGCCTCTACATTAGCACCACCTACACAAAGAGTCTAGCGAGTGTATTTATTGCTCGTTCCAGACAGTGTCCAGTATTGCAGGTGTGTTTTTCAGGCACACAAGCAATTTGTTGTTAGACAAACTTCCAGCCAATCATTTTTACAAACCAGTTTTACCACTTATCCATTTTTTTAAAAATGGAGGTTTTTATTCTTGTTAAGCACTGGAACGTTGTTGAGTGAACAACTATAAATGAAAACATGTCAAATGAAACAGGTTTCCTTTATAAGAAGGAAAGAATAAGTAACGGTGCATGTTTGACATCCTATTAACTGATTGTGTGGAGTCAAATTCTAGACTTCAAATTCACTCACTAACTCATCCCATTGGTTGTCAGCTAATAGGTAATTAAATATCTAACACTTCTCTGAATAATAAAAAAATACATGTAAATATATAAGGCAGCTTTTTATAGGTCAGTTATGCTGATTAAAAATATAATTTGTGGCTCTTGAAGGTACTCAAATAGTAAACATACCATTCATTTTTTTGTTACCGAAGTGTATTTTTAGTAAATAATAAGTGAGCAACATGTAAAATAATTGCAAAAACCTTTGACTCGTAATGTAAAAACTAGTTGTATAATTACAACTAAAACCTCTTGTGCTTCCCTTTACATGTGAACGTATGTGTTTGATTGTTACAAACAGTAGCATTCAAGCTAGCCCAGGTGTATGTGAGGAAAAAGCCTGCTGAGGCTAGTATGAAAATCAAGAACATGTGATTTGATTAGTGGTACCTAAACTTGCATATAACTGTATATCACACGCTGCTAAGTAATAAATACAACCGAGAAATAAGAGTATGTTGTTGTGTGAAAGTGAACATATAACAGGGCTCCAGATGGCGATTAAAATGGTCGCCAATGCGACAAGATTATTTATTTTGCGACTATTTTTTTTCATTTCAGTCGTCAATGGCGATTGTTCCTCGCAACAAAGAGAAATTAAAACAACAAGTACAGGAAAAGTGAGATCTTATTATGTGCAGATACGGTTAACCCTAGCCTGCTCCTCGTACGACACTATCACATGATTAGTTTATGATTAGTTTGGGAATTTAGGCTCTTTTTAATGAGTCTGATTTGGATCAGATCACTAAGAAGATCCGGCTCCTTTGGCCCCCAAACGCACAGAAAGACAGGGCAGACGCCACATTCACTGTTCCTGGGTCACACAATGTGGCAGACAAAAAAAACATACAAACATCTTATTGTATTTAGGTAAACTCTGTTCTAGTGTATCAAACTGGTAGCCCTTCGTGTGGCTCAGTACTAGTAAAGTAGCTCAGTTTCAAAAGGTTGGTAACCCCTGGTGTAAAAGAAGAAGAAAACTGCGGTTGCCACTCCGTAATTAAAGAGTGTGGTGACTATGGTCAATCTAGAAGCCTAATATTCTATGTCTGTGGTCAGTTTAGTAATATTCTATGTCTGTGGTCAGTTTAGTAATATTCTATGTCTGTGGTCAGTTTAGTAATATTCTAGGTCTGTGCCCAAACAGCTCTTCATTTATCCATATTTAGTCAAAGAACTCGTTCGCAGCTGACACATCTCTATTGAGAGCAGTGCAGACAGATAGAGTTTCGTTTCACAGGATTTGCCGGACACAGCGACCTGTTGCAGAGTGCTTTCTAAACTATACAGAAAAATAAATGTTAACAACACAAGAAACACTATGTTTTACTATGGTAACAATTTAGTCCAGGTCATGTTTCATTTTAACAGCCTTTACATAAAACTGGAGACAAAATGTGCCATGACTATTGTTTCTTCATTTATATCCCATATGACAGAGATCCTAAAAAGATTTTATGTTTAGGAGCCAATGGGTCCTAACGTTTTATTTTGCCTGGAGCCCTGAAATAAGGATGAATCAGTGTCAGAAGAAGAACTTCTGGTGTGTTTTGGTAGCTTTGTTATCACTGCAGGAAGTTTCACTAAACCGGAACTCCTTGACCTCGGACATCCTCCTTGACATCATTTCCTAAATGATGTTTTCCTGGAAATCAGGATGTTGGGAAGACAAAGAAAGATATTTGCTTTCAGCTAAATAATTTAAAGATATTTGAGGAAGAATGAATGTCCTTGGATTTGTTTTGCAATACATAAACACTGTTAAACTATCCAAACCATTCACTTCCCAGTCCATTCAACCTACATATATGACAACTCTGCTGCTAACCATCTAATCTTGTGTTGGTCCCACTCATGCCACCATAACAGATATAACCCATCAAGGCAGGGACTCCACAAGACCTCTGAATGTGTGCAGATACCAATCCTTTAAGTCCTGAAAGGTGGGGCCTCTTGAAGGATCAGGCTAGTTTGTCCAGCACACCTTACAGATACTCGATCAGATTGAGATTAAAAGGCCAAGTACACATTATCATGCACCTCAAATCATTCCTGCACCATGTTTTCAGTGTAGCGTGGCACGTCATAAAGGTGTGTACTTGGTCTGCGACAATCTTTTTGCTCACCTTCTCACTGTAGGCAATAGACAGCGGTCAGCATGGGCACTCTGAATGGTCTGCAGCTATGCATCCCCATATGCAAAAACTGATCAAAAGGTTGCTTGAACCTTAGTGTAGAGCTGTATATATTTTTATTTGAATTGTTTCAGTATTTCTAAACTTGAACTAAACTACATAAATGGTCATATTTTGGCACAGTATCACAAATACAGTCATACTACCATTAAAAGAACAACAGTGGAAAATAAAGTGTCCACAACTTTCCAGGGATGCTGAATGAAATCAGAATTTCTATACAGGTGCTTCCTTACAGTTTTCCCCTTAACATTAACATTGTTTGCAGATATTGATTTTTATTAGACAGTAAATAACTATTTACATATAAGATTCTACATACATATAATTTGTTTAGTTAACAGGATATCATGCAGTTCCAGAATGCACATAAGCAAGTCTAAACGAGTTTGCTTAACAACTGGGGAGGCCTGTGTAATGATTTATGTATGATTCTGATTGGTGGAGGACAAGCTTCCTCTGCTTGTTAGCAACAACAGTGCCACAGCTACCAGTGTCAAAAGCTCTCGGTGGAGACTACTGCCTGTGATAAGGGGCAGACTGAGCAGGCATTTGTAAAAACTATTGCTCTGTGGGGCAGCAGCACCTCTGCTGTGGACAAAAAGAGACTGAACAGGAGAGCCAGCTCTGTTCTAGGATGCCCTCTGGACCCAGTGGAGGTGGTGAGTGACAGGAGAATGGTGGCTAAGCGGTCATCCCTGTTGGGCAACCATCTCCCACCCCATGCAGGAGACTCTGACTGCACTGAGCAGCTCCTTTAGTGGCAGGGTGCTGCACCCACGATGTGGGACGGAAATATTCCACAGGTCTTTCCTTCCAACTGCGGTCAGACTCCACAACAAAGACCTCTACATTCAATTTAAAAAGCACACTAAATAAAAGAATGGTCAGAGACCATATGCAATACAGATGTCAGGTGACCTTTGACCAAGCAGGTCAAGCACTGTCAGATGCAGCGTTACTTTAGCAGGAAGCCCTTGCTGGCTCTCAGACCCTATGTGTGCTCTCTCAGACTGGGGGCATTCTTCTCATATTACATACACCAGCCAGAGACATGGCTTTGTTACTTTACTTTCACATCCACTGGCAGAATCTAACCACAGATCTGGAAGAGAGTCTGTGTGTTCGTGTGTGTGTGTGTGTGTGTGTGTGTGCTTGAAACTATCCTTAATATAACAAACTATACTAACTAAATATAATAATTTAGTTATTGTGGGGTCAGGCATCCCATTACATTTGTCTATATTATATAAACAAAAGTATTGTTTGTTCCAGAACTATTTATCCAACATCAGTACCTACTGTCGAGGCTGAACACGATCAAATACTCACAGCAATGTTCCAACCACAGTGTAAAGAGGGATTGTAGCATCGTCTATATAGACTAGATTCTATACCTTGCAAAATAGAAAAATTATTAATATAAATTGTGATTTAACTGTTTAAAAAAAAAAAAGCGTGACATATTTTGCTGTATCGCCCACCCCTAGTGTAAAGTCTTCCCTGAAGAGTACAGCAGAAGAGAGAGGAGAGATTCCCCATATAGTTTTGGTTTCAGAAGAAACTTATGTCTAAATTCTTATGATGTACAATTCAAATGCCCACAAGTCAACATACACTATATGGATAAAAGTAGTGGGACAGCTGACAATTACACCAACAAGGACTTTAATGGCACTGCATTTTCTTCTAAAACAAATTAGATAAAACGTGAATGCCCTGCAGTGACAAATAGCTTTGTTTTTATATTTGATTTGATTAAATGAATGTTTACATTGAGATTTACAGAAATATCTGAATTGCAACTATGTTATAGGGAACACTGTTGTTAAAAAGGTCCTTTTTGGTTAAAAGTGTTTGCATTTTTGTTAAAAGATCGCAACACACTACTTTTTAATTATTTATTTAATTTCGCATAGAATGATGCTATTCATCGCGATTTAACATTTTAAGAGTTGCCCACCATTAATACACACACACACACACACACACACAGTAACCCCCCACTTTCACGCGGATCAGCAGTCGCGGTTTTAGCCCATTGTGGATTTTCAACCACCCGGCTCTGAGTACAGCTGATTGTGACGTCTGGGCTTTGTACGGCACAATCAGACACCTGAACCGAATGAAGCTCCGCCCCAAACAAACAACTAGCACTAGGGGGCGCGGCGCACGTGGCCCAGACGTCACAGTCAACTGTACTCAGCGGTAGAAAGTTTGAAATTAGCCAATCCGAGAACATTGTTTATTTCTCCTAGCTGGTGATTGGCTGCTGCCCTGTGATGCTGCAGTCCTGAATTTTCCCTGTGGAGAGTTTTTCATTTTGTTTATTACTGTAAATTAAATTCACTTATTACTATATTTACCCTGCTTATACCAAAGAAAACGCCCGTGCATGAATTCCGGTACAGTCTATAAAGGGGTAACTTCTGTATTTTACATTCTAGCACGGCAGGAGCTCAGTGTAAACTGTACGGTGCGAATACGGGTTAACTTTTAGATTTGCTTTAAGGCCAATGAGTTTAAAACGAAACTGAAAGGTTTTGGGAGCATATTTTGTGGCATATAGGGTTTATACAAGAAAATTAAGCATCAACACTGCCGTTTTTCACTATACGTGGGTTCTCTTGGAACATAACCCCTGTATATACATATGGGACAAAAATAGGATAGAAGGTTTTGTCCAACAGCAACTGAATAAATAATACATTTGGGGAATTCTTTTTTGTGCCTGTGTGAGAGAGAGCGCTAAAGGTGACGCAACCCTCAGAATCAAGCCTCTCTTTGCCAGCCTCTGAGGCAGAGACTCTGTGCCATTACTGAGAGCATTCGGCACAGACTCCGCCATTCAGTGACGGTGACGTGGTGTCATGCGTTATTTTTTCCCCCATTTCCCCCCTCTTTTACTCTCTAGTTCCCACTGCGTCTCTTTTTTTACCTCCCTTGTTGTCACTAGGCCTCTCTCTCCCTCTCTCTCTCTGGGTGCCTGCCCTCTGTTGGCACACACACTTTCGCTGGTCAACACTCCACACATTGTGGGGATCATCAGAGCTAGCCACTCTAGGCACATCCGTCCAGCATCACATGGGGTAGATGTTCTTTCTCTCTTTCTCTCTCTCTCTCTCTCACTCTCACACACACACACACACACACACACACAAACTCTCATAATCGCACGCTCTCACACGAAACAGCTGGTGCCACTCCAACACTTTTAAAACCTCGGCCAGCTCAGTGACTGCAAAAAAATAGCGGAGGAATACCGAAAAACAAACGCTACTGATGCACTTCAGATCCTGCATTGACCAACAGAACGGAAAGCTATTAAGCAGCCACACATGACCTAAGGTCACCTGGCCCAATGCGCCAGCTAGAGAGACACAAAGCTGCCAGGGATTTGGCTGTGATTCCTGTGTGATGGAGCTCCATTCAGTTCCTATGAGATGAGTCGGAGTGGAGTTTGTGATCCAAAACTAATCATCCAGCACCAGTAGCTGTACTCACTAATGGAGTTTTTCCACTTACACAAGGAAGCATGCCATACAGAGAGCAAACGTTTTTCCATTACAAATAAAGCAACCCGTACTCCAGCTTTACTCGTGCTGCTCAACGGCAGGGCTGACTGTATCACTGCTTTCTGATCGAAATGTTGTCTTCATAGCATGGAAAGAGGCCACTGCTTTTTTACTGAGATACAAACTAACTGGGAAGTCGACAAACTACAAGCACAACTGTCCGTTTGGGCTGAAATTAAATTTTAGTGGGATTTTGTTTAAAGACTATAAATAATAAAAGGCCAAAAGATTGGCAGTTATGGGACAACAACCGCCAATCAACTGCAGGGAGAGAATTGAGCTGCTAATGAGACAGAAACGTTGCTACCAGGCTAAAAGATGCAATGGAAAATCAAAGAGTGCTACAACTTCCACACCACCACAATACTGTTTAAGAACAGCATGATTCCTGTATATATGGAAAAGTGCCTTAATGTTGTTGTGTATGAATGCAATCAAATCCTCACAGCAATGTTCCAGCCTTCTCAGAGGAGTAAACGCTGTTACTGCAGCAAAGGAAGTACAAACTCTCTATGAATGCCTCTGATTTCAGAATAATGAGCAGTTGTCTGTCCGCATGTATTACTGATACATCAACAGCCAATCATTTGAATAGTCAAATAGTTCGTGATATTTCCTTTATAGAAAAAATTCCAGGAAATCCAACAAAGACAGTAGCGGCACACATACAGTGTCTCATAAAAAAAAAAAGTCAAATGTATGTAAATCCTTTAGGCTGTTACAATACTTTTGAAACTACTAAAAGGCACTTCAGCTAGTGGCCTAGTGGTTAAGGTGTTCCCCACACTCCCTGGGGGGGAACACAGCGCCCAGGGAGCAGTGTGTGGGAACCATACCTTGCTCAAAGTTGCTAAGTTGGTGCTTATCAGCCTTGGAAATCGAACCCACGACTTCCTGATCGCAGGGTGAAAGCACTAACCACTAGGTCACCAGCTGCCACTTTTCATATCACCTTTGATCTAAAGTAGCAGATGATGCAGGACGTTTAGAGAAGCAGCTCACCTTTCCTTTCTCCTTTAGGGGCTCGATGGTCAGGCTGTCCGCTCCGATGTCCACGATGGTGCCCAGCTGGAACCCGTCTGTCGGGTGGGGCGCCCATACCGGTTTCCCATCCTCCATCTCTCCAGACTGCAGGGAGAAGAGAGTGCAGAGACCTTCAGACATCACCGTTCATAGTAATCTTTCTAATAAGGATGATCATTTACTGTTAATAAAACTAATAACTGCAGGGATGCACATGTGAGCAGGGGACATATTGCAGATGAACAGAAATATGTGAACACAAACTTGCACATCAGTGGATTATGTTACAAAATTGATGTACAGTGTACAAACCGCATGGTGGTGAAACAACAGAACATGGGGCACCAGTTTTAGATTTTTCTTCAAACACATTAAAAGTCATGTTATGTTTTGTTCTTCTACACACTGTGTTGTATTAAGGCACTTGTGGTGGCAACTGTGCCCTGACATGGTTCTAAGTACAGATATAACTGTTTTACAACAAACAGATCCTACACATTTTGTTATACAACAAATACTGAAAAAGAACCATTGGGCCCTGTTACGATGCACAAGTGGTTTATTCACCAAAAACAATGATAATTCACTTTTAAAACAATATTTCCTCTCTTTCATTCATTTATATTAAACCTTTTTTGTCTGACCATCCCCTATCGTGTCTCACTCAAAAAACAACCCAGACTGAAAAAACAGAGCTAAAAGGCAGTAGGTGGAATTCAAAACCAACTGTTTTTGCTGCTTAGTTTCCATATAAAGACTGAGGAGTGCATGCTACATTAGGAAAGTTTCAGTATTTACTCAATTTCATTTACTACTACATTAAACTAATACACTAAACTAATTAAATACTTTGATTATATAGATCATTTAATAACACTGCAATATTGATAATATAACAGACAAAAATAAATAATGAATTTTTAAATCATTTAAACCATACTTTAATTTTGCAATTACATGTTGTGTATACCTACAATAGTTTCTATTTGCACCAGAGCGGGCGATAAGGCCTTATGTAGGAGTACTACAGTTCTGTTTTGGGGTTTTTTGGTAAAGATCAATACTAATGCAGTCATTGACATGAAAGCTAATGATTCCTCACGTCTGTTCTTCCATTTCAATGCTTGAACCTCAGGCACAGGCACACAAGCACACACTTTCCTTGTTCCTTAATAATTATGTAATAAGCAAAGAAATAATTTATGGATGGCCTGAAAGGTTTCCAGCTCTTTAACCCACACAAAGCTGCCCTAAATGGCACTATAGGACAAGAAAAAGAACTGACTACATACAAGTCTGTCAATGGTTTAAGCGTGTGGTGCAATAAAACCCATAAGGGAATGCTGGCGTTGTGTTAGGGTCCTAATGAAGTGGTGGTATGGCACTCCTGGCCAAAGTAAAGACTACGAAAATAAAAAGGCTTCAATCTGCTTGGCCATAAAGAAAATCAACAACCTGCAGACCCTGTGGTTGAACTGGTCTGGTTCTGATCAGCACACTTTGACAATCTCATACAAAGACAATTAGCTCATCAGGACCACTGCACTCTCCCTCCCTCACATGTTCTCCTTCAGCTCACGGCTGACCTATCAGATAAAACAGATGGGCTCTTAGCATTGAAACACCCAGACAAGGTATTTCAACCTGTATGCGAACAATTTATGTTGAATTTGAATGCTTCTCTTGCGGACATCCATTAAAAACACATCACCACCAGGCCCTTTGTAAACCAACCACAACCACAACAGCTCTGAAATAGAACAAAGCTGTTCTAAAAATGATCCTCACTGACTTCACTCACAAGAAACACACAGCCTCATGTGTGTTTGCTTCAGTGCACTCTACGAGTCATTCACTCCAAACAACAAGCTTATGCTGTTATGTGTGGCTGACTCGGTTCTGTTTTTTATTTCATGCTAAAAGGCATAAGTCACCACAGAAGCTTTGCGTCCTACCAGAAATGGAAACTCATAGAACTCATTAGTAAACACAAATACAGGTTTAAGTTTACATTTTCTTTAAGGCTAATGAGTTTAAAGTGTTTAGGGAGCATATTTGGGGGCATATTTAGGGTTTAAACTATAAAAAAAATTATATACACACACAAACATATATAGATATATATACAGAGAGGAACATAAGTATTTGAACAACCTGCGAGTTAGCAAGTTCTCCCACTTAGAAATCCTGGAGGGGTCTGAAATTCACGTTGTAGGTGCATTCCCACTGTCAGAGACAGAATGTAAAAAAAAAAAAAAGGAAATCACATTGTATGATTTGTAAAGAATTTATTTGTTTTGCACTTCTGCACATATGTGTTCAAATACTTATGTTCGTCACTGTGTAGAGATAGACAGATAGACAGATAGACGGATAGACAGACAGATAGACAGATAGATGTGAGTGTGTTGCATTGTGTTGAGTCATCATATGTCACTGTCATAGTGGTTATGCAGTCATACAATGTAGCGGTCCCTGGATGACCTGCTGCATCCTTCCCTACATACTCAGAGTGTAGCTGTAGCTTAGCAACTGTAACTAGGCACAGGCATCTCTAATGCTTGATTCACATGTTGGTGATAGATGAGAAACAGTAAACAAGACATTCCACTATTTGCAATGGAGCCAGGGCAGAAAACTCAGCGGGTGGAGACGTTCTGAGACAGTATCTGTGGTATACCTTTATTAGACAGCATTTTGATGCATTTGTTTAATTTCATCAGAAGCATCAGTGTTTCTTTCATATAGTGCTGGTTTTGTTTCAAGTAGTAGTGTCTATTCCTCAATGGGAGTAGGATGGTATGGTATGTCTGCATTTTTACACACCATAGTAATTTAATATACTGTCCAATCCTACTGGTAAAACTGTTTTTGGGACTAACTGTCCTTCCCAAAACATGTACATTTCCACCCTGTATGGGTTTACACGCACGCGCGCACACACGCGCGCACACACACACACCTCTCAGACGTCAGGCAATATATTTTATGTAACAATTTTGTGTTCTTCTTATCACCACCACTGCAAACAACCTTGTTTCCTGGCATGATTTCACATCGAACCACTTTGTACAGCTTTGGTTACATCTTGGCCATTTTATTATGCAGTAACTCTAAAAAATCGGTAGAATTATCCTTTAAGGGACACTGTACCCCAAAACACAAAAGGCCTCAGCCCTGGCTGGGTCCCAGCTTGCAGCCTGAATTGGACTTTCAGTGTCCAACTATTAATTATTCGTCTCAGGCTTGCCTGAACCGCTTCCCATGAATAACAATCACTGCATTCTCTCTCCGAAGCAGCAGAAAGCCACTCAGATCCTCCTCAAAATGTACCGAAGATCCCACAAAGCATGTAACACAAGCATACATACCCCGGCTGTCCCAGGGGTCACATAAGGAAACGCGAGAGTTTGGGCCTCGAGGGTTAGGTGCAATTTCAGGACTAGACCTGCATTGAATTGATAGAACTTCAGAAAATTGCCTCACTGTCTGGAACAGGCATCACATTTTATTCTGATGTCATGTGATACTGCTTTGGAAGACTGACATGTTACATTTCACTTTCATAACCTGGGCCAGTATGCACACAACCCAGGCATGATTACTCATGCTTTCTGGCCCCCAGTGCTGGAACAAAGCAATTTGGGAAAGAACAACCAAGGCCTAAGAGGGTTCCTTCACAGTCAGAACAAGGCCACGGAGAGTCTGTGGCTGTCTTATGTCAGGACACAGGCATTTCATTCATTCACTGTGCCAACCTAACAAACTATTTACATACACAAATATGGGCTTAACGTGATCATGCACTTCAGTACCTTACTGTCAAGCCTATAAAGGCCTCTACATGATAGCTGGTCTGGATTTATGGCTCTTCTTTCTTATTACTAGTGGTGCAACGGATCACTGTTGATCCGTGATCCGAACCGATCTCTCTCCACGGTTCGGCACGTGATCCGAAGATT
>JBBPDC010197616.1:0-14422 GCA_037974485.1 Hemigrammopetersius urotaenia
CCACAAACAGGAAGTTAATATCACCAACCATTCCCATTTTATTAAGGTGTATCCATATAAATGGCCCACCCTGTACAGTATAATTTATTTAATTTATTGAATGGGCACCCTAGAGGGCACCACTCAGGTAAGATGCATTAATTCTACCTATACTTCCTTCTTCATTTATCATCATTATCCTCATGGTCACATTATTGTCCACGGCCATGATTAGGCTGCTTAAAGTTTTTCCTTGAAGTTCCGCTTGAAGTTCCACTGTGTAGAGTCCCGTTGCTCTTGATTAAACGGCGTGTTCCCATTTTTAAAAAGGCCTTTTATCTGTTTACCTTCTCTAACAGAAAGCAAAGTTTCCATTTCACTCAATCTAAAAACACAAATAGGATATTTTTGAACATGGACCAAAAGAACATAAGCTTTGGAGAAATTGAATTAGAGTGTGGGTGGTGAATGCGTTCTTGGACAAACTGTTCTTGAGAACACAAACTTCTTCACATACTGGGGGAAAATAATGTAGCCAGGGTGCCATCTTTATTTTTTCCAGCATGATAGCAAACTCAGAAAATGTTTTTAATATGTATTTAAAGACTCAGCACGTCTTAT
Organism: Hemigrammopetersius urotaenia; assembly: GCA_037974485.1. Lineage (NCBI taxonomy): Eukaryota > Metazoa > Chordata > Actinopteri > Characiformes > Alestidae > Hemigrammopetersius > Hemigrammopetersius urotaenia. The sequence continues at coordinate 601 of JBBPDC010197616.1, forward strand.
TAATTTGTGTCAAAAATGTCATGAAACAGAGGCACAGGGGCATTTAAACAGATGCTTTATATGTTTTCGCTTGCATACAGAATGTATATTTACTGCAAACTTTTGATGTAATAAAATTGTCAGTGATGTGTTATTGTCAGTTATACCAAAGGGTGTCACGTCACGGTGCCCGGCAAGATGGACAAAAACACAAAGCAAAGATGGAGGAACCAAACAAACAGCGGCCACCGAATGGTGTCGTTACACCCAAAACACAAACGAGGAGGCAGGGAGGAGACAGGCAAACAAAAAAAGGTCTCCTCTCGAGGGCTCCTCCCATACGTCCGGAGCAGCCCACATCCAGTCCAGGCTTCCCTCAGAGGACCCAGAAACATGGAGTATAGGAGCCAGAGCCACGGCAGGAACCGGGGCTTCAGGGAAAGCAGCCTCAGCTTGGGGGACTGGCACAGGAACCGACCCGGTGGGCCTCAGCTTGGGAGAACGGTACGGGAACTGGCTTAGGGGCCTCACCTTGGGAGACCCACAAAATAACAGGCCCAATGGCCGAAAACACAAAGCAAGAATAAGGGAACCAAACAAACACAATACGAGTTTGAACCGACAAGGGAGGGAACACAAAACAGGCTATATATACGGAATAGTAACACAAAACACCTGAACCTAAAAGTCCCTTAATCCCTGGCCGTCTGTGAGTCCTTAAACCACCCAGGGGAACAGTCCAACTGGGGGCGTTACAAAGGAAGTGTAAAATAGGTTTATGTACACTACTCACAATAAGTTATTGTTTATTATACAATAAGGGATATTGTTATTTACATGAGTGCTTGTCCTATTTGCTCTGAATTTTAATGAAATAAGTAAAAGTACCCTTTGTTATCACTAATAATGTATGAGAAAAAAACACCATTTCCATTAGTTTAATATTTATTACCCCAAAAATTTAGACAATAACAGGGACAGCCCCAAATAACAAAAACTGACAATGTCAGTAGCGGGTGTTTCCACCATTTGCCACAATGACAGCTTGACAGCGACATCTCTTGCCCCTCACTAGCCTCATGATGTTCTGAGGCAATGTGTTCCACTCTTCAAGTTCTACACGCAGTTCTGCCGGGTCACGTGGGGGTGGGGTACGATCATCCAGTCTCTGCTTCAACTGGTCCCAGACCTGCTCCATGGGGTTAAGGTCAGGGGACATTGATGGCCATACGATATGAGGCACTCCAACTTCCTGAAGTGGAGCTGTGACAGTTCTGCCACGATGTGGTGGAGCATCATCATCCATGAACAGAAAGTTGGGGGAGTGCTGGCGGAATTGGGGGATGATGATGGGTTCTATGATGTCTCTGAGGTAAGAGCGTGCAGTGACTGAGCCGTGTACAATACCCACAATAACCGAATCTGTTTAGCGCTGACTGGTGATGCCTGCCCAGACTGTTGCACCTCCTCCACCAAAGCAAACCCTGGGGTCCATGTTGACCTCAGCGTATCGCTCACCTCGCCTTCTCCATCAACGGTGACCATCATAATTTCTGTGCAAGGTGACCCGACACTCATCAGTGAACAGGACGGTAGACCTCTGCTGCATTGTCCAGGTCACATGTTATTGTGCCCACTGCAAATGTTCATGGCGGTGTCTTGGTATTAGTCGAGTCACCTGCAACACCCGTCAGTTGCGAATGGTTCGTCAGGTGGAGTCAGTTGCGAATGGTTTGTCTGGAAACCCTAGTACCCCTCGCATCTCGTAAACGGGCTGCAGCTGTGTGGCAGTTGCATAACGATGTCTGAGTGCATAGGTCCTTAGGTACTGGTCATCGTTGTGGTCTGTCACTCGTGGGGCTCCACTCCTGGGTCTGTCATGACCTCTGCCAGCAGTTGATGCAAGTCTGCTGATGACACTTTGAGACACACCAAGTCAAGTCTAGTTCATTTATATAGCACATTATTATACACAAAAGGTCATTAAATGGGTGTTACAGGAATAGATAGTAAATTGATGAAAGAATGGAAAGTGCATGAAAAGTACAGATATTTTAAAGAAGGCAGAAGTAAGTGCAGTTCAGGTTTTAGCAGCCTTTTAAAGCTATAGTAGGTGCTGATCTGACACTGACGAGTTTCTAAGGGTATAAATGTGTGCATGTTAGGATGAGTGCAATTGAGAGGGTGTTTGCGTGTGTGTGTTTCTATGTGTGCCTGTCAGTGGGTGTGTATTCACCTAAACAGCAACAGAAGTGTCTGCTTAGTGCCCCATGTCCACTAAAGTAAAAAAAAAAGAAAGTGGATGGGTATAATATTTACATTACATTTACAGCATTTGGCTGATGCTCTTATCCAGAGCGATGTACATCAGTGCTCAAGTAGTCCACAACTGTTTCTTAAACCTGTAAACAGCTTAAATCCATGTCAACTAATTAACCGAATGATGCGATACTACACATTCGGTGCACCTATACAACATCTATCAAATAATAATTAGCCAACATCTGCCAAACAATACCGTATGGCAACATAAGCCATAGAAAAGTCTCGAAAAGAGATGGAGTTCAAGACGTAGTTAATTGCTGATGTGCTCCTTGAAGAGGTGTTTGTGTGTGTGTTCGAGAGTGTGTTTGTGTGCGTGTTTTTTATGTGTGCCTTTCAGTGGATGTGCGCTCTTTACCTGAACAACAGAAGTGCCTGCTTAGAGCCCCATGTCCACCAGAGGGCGTCCCAACAAATTTAGGGTCATTACATCCAGTCATTACATCCAGCAATTCAGCGCCCAAAGCATGCTGCAAGCCTCGTGGCCACGTCGTATTGGGATGGGGCCAGGGCATACTACTGCATCGGACATAGTCTGCCATAGTTTATCACATGTCATCCAGATGATGGTGAAGGTGTGTTTTGTGGGGACATTTATGGGAAGCAGTAATAAAATAAACAGGCAAAATGTTCATTTTTATCTTTTCTGCTTTGTAAGTGTGAGCATTCTCCTCTGATCTGATCTGTCTATGATAGGCTGAACAGAGAATACAGCACAGCGAAGAGCAAACGTCATCATCTTTTCACAGTGATCTTCTAATTAACCCTTAGGACCCCTTGGAATCTTCCACTTCAAGATTCTGCGTAGTCCCCTAAAATAAACTTTAAGGAAAAGATATGTAGTTATTGTGTCTGTATGTTAGGACTTTTTGTTTGCATACAGTACATATATAACATCTTATTTACATTAGTATTAAATAGATTTTTAAACATTTTATTGTTGTGATAATAGTTTTTATTATTTTCATATTTATTAGCTACATTTGCTCCAGTTCTAAACCAAAGAAGCTATGTCTGAGAATTCTGCATGGATAAACACTTCACAACCACGTCAGCAGTGAGGTCAGTAAGAGTGGGAATGGTTGTTTTGGAGCATTTGGAGTGAAAAGTTAAAATGTTTCCCCATTCGAAGAATTATGTAATTCATAATGTTCACTGCCAGAGAGCAAAGAACACAGTGTAACAGGGAGGACACTACCACGTGAGTGTGCGTGTTTGTGTTTGTGTGTGTGTGTGTGTGCGCGCATACATGAGCAATAAAGATGTGAGACTAAAGCTGGTCTAAAACAGCACAGCGTGCCAAGAATACCAAGTATGCACATCCTCAGTATGTCTTAAAGGGGAATATCACCAACTGTTCAACATTTTTGCAGTAATAAATGGTTGAGATGTCATTCAGAATGGTTTGGCATGAATTGATCTGTTCTAAAGTGTTGGTAGTGGTGAATGGAACCATACGTCTGCCTCTAGTCCACAAAAACATAATGAGCTTAAATCTATCACTATGTTACCCTCATCAACATTCCATCTGAACACTCGGAACACACGTGTAGGTTCACTGGTTTAGGTGAAAAGTAAAATGCCTATATTTGTGTTTTAGACATCAAGATATCTATTTCACCGCCGCTTTAAATATTATTAAGTCTCATTTCACACCAAACTAAAACTAGATTTGGTCATCTAGAAAAAAAAATGGTGCGTTTTTCCTGCATTCTCTACACATAACAACTCTCCATGAATGGCTCTAAATTCATTTGCTAGCACAAAAGTTATCTGAAATTGTGCATACTTACACCCCATCAATGAAACAGCAAGAATGAGCAAGCCTATGAATCATTCAACCATTTTTCACTCATTTCTCAGATAAAAGGTCATAAAGAACCCCCATGCCTATAAATTGCAGTGCCAGGACCCTTTAATATCCGCAGGCCACTTACACTTCTCCATATTCATGAAAAAGCCAACATTTACACAGGTAAGTGAGGAGCGTGATGGCTGAAGCTTGATTTTAGTGAAGGGAAGTCTCTCTGAAATTGGCAAGTTGTTGAGTGAGAGTGTTTTATCTCCCTTTATTCCTCTTCCCCAGCTTTCGGTTTGACACTCTAATGCACCAAACTGCCTTATTTTCTGCTCCTAGCCTTATGCGGCCAGTCCATCAGGGCTGTACTATCAGAGACAATAAGCGAAGGAGAAAGGTTAATACAACTCCGAGAAATGCTACGGATCATCCAGGCGACAGTCTTCTTTTGTTGCTCTCACTCTCCGCCCCTCTGCTGTTCTCGAAAAAGCCTCCCACAGGGATGGTGTGCAGAATAGAGCCATAAATCGTGTGGGGTTGGCGCAGGGATGATCCTGCTCTGAGGAGACTTTATATCGTAATGTTTTTCAAACTGAGCACTTCAGATCTGCCGAGTACCTCTGAGTGTGTATGAGGAAGTCTGATGGCTGCAGTTTTTTTTCTTTTTATTTATTACTATGATGTATTACCATAAACCCCCTAATTCACTAATTATATGGTTGCAGAATGTCAGCATATGATGCCAAAAGATGCTACAAGCATGTTGCGTCTGAAACCTATGAGCATAAAAATGAACTGTGGAAGATGTAAGCAGTTCTTCACAGCACTTTCCCATAAGGAAAAAGACATGAACTCTTTTAAAGTAAGATAATCTCATTATCCTTCTGTTACACACAGTTACATTTCATACACATTTATCATCCCTCAAAAATCTTTCATCAGCAAGTAATGTCTTTTCACATTTGTCCTCACACTGTTGATTACATCACTGTGCACTTATTATGTGATACTTATATTATTAACCTCCACCTCCCTTACTTGTGATGAAGGGAAAGTGCTCAGCTAGCTCGGAGGGCCTCAATGACCATGGACAGTGGTGACTGATGAGTTGAACCGCTACCCATCATGTCCAGTTCAAGATCAGCCCTGTGCAAGATCAACCCTGATGTCTGGGTTTGCCCTAAGGTTTCTTTCTTAGACTCTGAGGGAGTGTTTTGTTTGCACTGGTGTGCTTGGCCTCCTCACTGAGAGGTTCAGTTAGATCATGTAACTTTAGTTCAAGCTACAGGAAAAACTGCTGGCAGAAATAACCATATCTGCTCTCATGATTATGATCAAATGTCTCACTTCAGAAAAGAAAAAACAAACATTTTCACTTTTTTTTTTACTTTAGAAGATATTTCTGAGTCGAAAATGAAGAAAATAAAAAGCAGTTAACTAAACTAATCTGAACACAGTGGTTAACAGATCTTTAGTTAGTTATAAGCAATTCTCTGAAATATAATTTCTGTGTTCATCCTTGCAACTTATAAAGTTTTTTAGTCAACAGTTTGTGGTTTACCAGATAACTAAGTAACTTATAGGTGAAATAAACTGCCAGCTTGGTGCACACTTCATTATATAACCACAGTCTTTATTATGTAACAGCCAAAGCATGTTGCAATAAGAGGAGAAGTTCAAACATTATTCTATTGAATAAAATGATCCGTATTTATTAGATCTTAGGAATCATTAGGCTTTGAGAGGTTTCCTCTGCCATTATGTGAAAAGATCTCCCACACTTTAAAGACGTCTTCTTAAAATCTGTACATTAGACTTTTGTTTTCTTGCTTTATAATGTCTTCAGAATCAATTTTGATCTTTTATCTACCCATCTTTCTCTTTGGTCTGGGCCTTTAGAGACCTGTTATTATTAAGAGAGGACCACAATTAGACCTAGTGCCGGTAGAACTCACGCAGACGTCACCATGACGATCATTAGGGCAAGTTCTGCCTGAAGCCTGAGAACATAATTAGCTAAATAAGTACAGTGGGAGATCAAGCAAACAGCACTGATCGGTCCATTTCTACTAAGAACGATTATTCCCATAAACCTTCTAGAGTGTGTGTGTTTTTCTGTGTTTGCCAATGGTGCACTTTTATTTTTCCTTTTTAGTCTTTGCAGGCTGCTGGTGACCTCAGACTAGCAAAGAGCAACCGCCAGCATATCTTTGATTTGTTCCAGCCAAAAATATTTAAGCACTGTTGTTAGTTAGCCAAGAGCTATTTTATTACAGCTGGTTCACATCAAACAGAAAGCGGCTTGTCTACTAAAAGCCACTTAATTGGTTGTAAGGGCAGAGCCAGCACCAAAGCTCTGATACTTTCTTTGTGGTGTTGGTTCCTTCACTAATAAGCCATCAAATGTTAAACTAGCCCCACCTGCTGGTGACTTGGCCAATACTGATTTGCAGAAGAACCTTTTCTATTTGGTGCAAAAGGCTTTGCTTTATTGTCAGAATTGGTTTCCATGGTGGTGAATGGAACCAGACATGCCCCTGAAAGCTCCTTCACAGAAAGTTATTACATGAAATGATTAGGAATAATGTGTTTAATGCTGGAACCATGTGTTTAATGCCTTCACTTTGTGAAGATTTTGACGTAGGGACGGAGTACATTTAGGGTATTGTGATGCAAGATAGGCCCCAAAGAAAACACATGTTTCAGATTTTTTCATACAAACTGATAAACATGTGATGGACATAAATGTTAACATAAATGAAAGTGTAGCCAAATGAGGAACCATGGAGTCAAACTGCTGCTCTGAGAAAGACGTCTCAGTCTTCAGTGTGGCCAGAGCGAATCTTAAGAGAAGAATCAGTTCTGCATAACACATCTACTACCGATGGACGAAGGAGGATTTCAGTGGTGACTCCACACCATGGTGGGTGTGGCAATGCGTCCTTTCCATCACAGATCACAAAAGGAAAAATGACTTACACCAGACAGCAACACCGCCACCATAAACGAGGAATTTCTTTTTACAGTTTGACAAAGGCAGTAACCCCTGCGACACCCTTAGACTCCTTTTTCTTTTTACACATCAACACACAGAAAGCAGCCAGGCCTCACAGTGTGTACTCCAGGGGCCTCATTTATCAAGCCTCCTGTCCAACCCATGGCTTTTGTGTTTTGTTTCGCGCTGTAGCATAGGTCCCAAATCATGACACAAATCAAGCATTTTTATATTTAGTATTTGTGTCGAAAAGTGTTACCTACTGATCAGCCATTCTATACTTTCGGCAAACAAGTCAGCAGCTCTCTGAATATTCGCTCCCTGTGGCGCGCACGGTTTGCTAAATCTTCACGCACTGCAAGATGAGCCATGTTAACTTTTGGAACACATATCCCATGTATGCTTTTATATGCACATCACTTCGCTAATTAATACATTTAGTAATTATCAATCAAATGACATTCAAAATAGATGGTCACATTGTTGCAAGGTTCGAACATGCAGTTTCGCAGTTCTACCACTGGGTGTTGTGCGTATGCATGGTCAGAGGTGTGTGTATTTTTATGCACATTTCCAGGCACAAGTACAAGTTCACCCTTTACCCACCGATCTGTGCTTAAGCAGGCTTGATAAATGAGGGCCCAGGTCTGTGCTGTCCAGGTAACAGAAGCATTCACACATATTTTCAACCTCTGTCTGTCTTTATGCAGAGTTCCTGCACACCTCTAATCCACCACCACTGTGCACATTCCCCAAAAACCAAATGACTATGGGCCTCACAACACCTGATAATTCTTTTTCTTTTTTGTAAATGCACAATTTCAGGTTGACACAACTGCACATTCATTGTGCTTACAAAATCTTGAAATATTGCAATGATAAGATATTCAACTCTGTAAAACCATGCCCTCCTAAAATGTATCTAACATTATTTTCTTATGTATGTTCAAAATAATTTGTGGGGCATAGGAACAGATATGATGGGTGGCAGTGGCGTAGTGGGTGGGATACTTGCCTCCAGAACTTAACCCCAAGTTGCTCCAGGGAGACTGTCCCCTGTAGGTAGGGAATGGAAGTCGCTTTGGATAAAAGCGTCTGATAAATGCCGTAAATGTGTCATTACTCATTATTCTCTGTTTATCTGCTGCTCCAGCTGTTCTCAGGTCATTGGTAGCTCTTTTAAAGAACCTGCTGGCTTCTCTTTTACCCTCCTTATCATGAGTCATATCATGTTGTGCTCCTGTTTTGGAATGATTAGTTTCTGGTTAATTCCAGACAGTACATGAATGATATTTTTCAACTATCTAAAATGTCACTGAGCTTCAGAAACAAGTTTCACAGTGAAAAACTTTATCATTGTATCAAAGCCTCATTTTATTAAGACAACTTCACTCTAATTACTGTAATTCCTGACTGTTTCAGTTTCTGTTTCAGGTTTAATAACTTCCATGCAAATGTGTTCTCTAAGCTCCTGAGGTGCCAAAAGGAGAAACTCATTTTTATAAAGCCATTTGTGTCTCTAAAACAAAGAAAGAATATGATACAAGCGTGTTGTTTTCGTTTTCATTCTGTCTGTCAGATGGCATTCAGGCGCTCACAAACCTGAGGCATCAGTTCAGCTTTCTCTTCAACTTTCCTTTAGCCAGTACTACTTTCACATAACATTTTAGCCTGTTATCAGATGAAAGTTCATAAGTCAAACATAGGTATCCCGATCATGGATTAGGTCTAGTCTTGGCCTATATTGCCGTCCCAGTCGAGAATCCCCAATGTTTCTATTTTGTCTAGGTCCAGGGGTATAGTGAGAATAATAATGGACCAAAGCAGCTCCCCAGATTACTCTAAAACAGATGTCCTGTTTCACATGATCTCCAAGGCTTAAAACTTTCTCCTGTGTGTTTAAAACCAGTTTAACACTCAGTCAGAAAGACCAACCAACTTTTCAAACTGTTTGATGAGAAAGCCATGGTCAGTTGAATCACCTTTATCATTGTATCAAATGATGAAGTTCTTCCCAGGAAGACAAGAAATGAGACCAAATTTTCTTCAGAGTGAAGCCTGATTGAAATTCCTCCAGGATATTATTTTTTGAGAAAGAAATGTATTTGCTCTGAAACCATCTTTTCAGGTATTTTCCGTTTAATGAATGGATGGCTGTATTTCAGCGTTTATCTGGTCAGTGCACTACCATCTCGGCCATGTTTCTTCAGTAAAGGTTTTATAACAGATGTTTTGAAATCATCTGGGAAAGCTCCTGTTTAAAGAGATGGGGTCAGTACATGAGGCAGAAGGGTTACATTCAGGCTACATTCAGTTTTGCAAAGCTTGCCAATCACTTTCTTGCAGGGTTTGCTGAGGTCTTCTGTGTTTAAAAGCATGATGCCATAGAAGAAACATTTCCATTCTGAGAAGCTTTCAGAGGACGGTTCTAAAAAGAACAATGTCTGTAATTTAAAGGAATAAAGGAAATTAACATGATTGGTCAAATGTTCTTTAACAGTTTAGGATTTCATCCTCACACATTTCATTTACAAAAACAACTTTCTAACAACCATCAATTGAACTAGTAGAATAACATTTCAACCACCATGTAAAGGTTCTTTATCTCTTTAAAACATTCTTAAAACTTTTTATTTAAAATTTTTACTTAAGTTAAAGTACTGAAGTACTTGCTTTTAAAAATACTTAAGTATTAAAAGTACATTTTCTTTCACCACATTTTTGCATTTTTGGCACAACACATACAATACCTAATGCCTCTGACTCGCTGTCACGGTCACCGCGCCTTCTTCCCGTAGACACCGTCCTCCCTCCCCCTGAATATTAGTTTCCCCATTCATTTCGCATCCTTCTGTCTCCGTTCCCAGTCCGCCCTTGTTCCAATCCCCCTCCGTTCCTCCCTTATTCCCTTGGGTCCTTTCTCCATTTCAAGTCCTCATGTCATGTTTGTATCACAGCCAGCCTTATCAGTTTCACCTGTGTCTCGTCCCGTTAATCACCGTCTCACCTGTCTTCCCTTCCCCGTGCTCTATTTAAGCCCAGTCTGACCTTGAATGTGTTGTGTCTGTATTTATTCCCTGGTGTGGGCTGTACCGTGATGTTTGCATATCTGATTCCCGTTGTATTAACGTTTGGTTTCATTCTGTTCACAGGCTCGTGCTTCATCTAAGTTTCATCCCTCTACGTCTGGAGGTGATCTGAAGGCTCCGGTGTTTGTTCTGAGCCAGCCCTGGTTGTTTTCTTTTTTTCTTTGATCCCGTTCTTGGGCCAGTAAGCACGAGTCCTGCTTTTCTTTATTGTTTGTTTTGGTTTTCTTGTTTTCCCCTCCGAGTCGGGGCTTCCTATGTTTATTGTCTCAGCCTGAGTTGTTTCTCATTAAACCGTATCTCCTGTTTCTCGCCAGCGTTGTGTCCACGACCCTTCCCTTCCCCACACCCAAACATGACAAGAGTGAAATAAAGAGAATGTCTGAATCTATAAAGAATATATGTAATATTGAATACATGTGAAATCACCTCGTGTTTTGAACAATATTTATGAATCTTCATGACTATGAAAACTATGAAATCATTCACATTATGGTTGGAAACAACAGCACACAGGAAAGGACAACTAACCACACTGATAGAGGAAGGCAGTGGAACGTGAAAGGGCACACGTGTCTCCATGACTGTAGGCCTAACCAGTGTGGGTGCATAAACCATAGAATTCTGACTTCAAAGACCACCACGCAATGAGCAGAAATCTCCCTGATGTTGTAAAGGGCTGCAACTGAGCTGCATTAAAAACATGTTCACGGTCATTAAAACTGCCCTGAAGACTGAATTCATATTGGATTGCACTTTATGACTGTGGGTATAAAATAGGACTACGTTTTTGTTTGCCTATATCTTCTTATTTTATTGTAAGGCATTTAGAGTTCACCTTTATAGTTAGTAGTTGATCATTATTATTATTATTATCAAAAACTGTTCATTTTAGGTCAGTGTCTAATGTGGGTAATGTACATATTTCAGCAGTGGGCATGTCTGGGAAAGACCACAGGACTGTTTCAGGAACTAATTACTGGAATCCCCTCCCAAATATAACTAACTTCTTGTTATTGGATATATTGTGTTCCTTTTATGTACATTTGTAGATATAATTCACACATAACACACACGGAGACTGCTACTCATATTTTGAGGTCAACAGTAGACAGCCTTCATAGCCTCCGATTAGAGTTGCTCTTTATTAGGCTTATTCTGTATCTGGGCAGGAGTCGCTGTTCTGTGAATAAAGTGTTATTTGGTTTTAATACAAATCATCCAGTTTCAGCACATACAAGTGTCCTCTCTGAAATGTTCGGTTTAGCCACGACTTGATGCTTAGAATGGCTTACACATTCACTTAATTCTGACAGCATATTTCCCACAATCACAGTTCATAATAGTATGTACATTCTGCTGGATACTTGAAGTACAGCTGTATATTTAAATAGATGAACAATGGCTGCAGATGATGAGTAGGACAAATCCACCTTAATGGCTACGTTCACAAATGTGCTTACTTGCAATTCAGTAGTCCCAAATACTAGGACATGTGTCCTAGATAGATAGATGGATAGATGGATGGATGGATAGATGGATAGATGGATGGATGGATAGATGGATAGACGGATAGAGAGATAGATAGATAGATAGATGGATAGATGGATGGATAGATAGATAGATAGATGGATGGATGGATAGATGGATAGATGGATAGATGGATGGATGGATAGATGGATAGATGGATAGATGGATAGATGGATGGATGGATAGATGGATAGATGGATAGATGGATAGATGGATAGATAGATGGATAGATAGATAGATAGATAGATAGATAGATAGATAGATAGATAGATAGATAGATAGACAGACAAACAAATAAATATATAGAAATCAATCTGAATGGCCAGTTTCACAAATGTGCTTATTTGCATCCCCTGCCTCTTGTGTTTGGGGGAATTTGTGCCCATGCCATCAAAAAAGCATCTGTGAGTTAAGGCTCAGATGACTGACGAGAAGGCCTGGCTTATAATGCTGTCAGAAATGGGCCTTCCCCAAACTTCCCCCAGCCCCAAACTGTGCATATAGATGTACATATATACCTCACCTTCCAGTCAAAACAGACAGTAAAAATTCTCATTCTGTGACAAGCAAAAGCTTAAATAGAATGTTACCATAAAATATATAAAAAAGTGTTTCAGCCTTTGTCTTTATTTCAGCTTCCCCTATTTTTGGAAGTCTTCCTTTTAGTTTTTCAAAGAAATCTGCAGGGATGATTTGCAAGCTCCTTGTAGACTCTTCCGAAGCGGGAAACATTTTCTGATTCTTACCATCCAAGTAATCCCAGCAACAGTTTTACTGGTTCAGTGTTGAGTCTTGATTTCCTCCTCTTTCTGAAATACGAAAAGACTACCATAAATTTTTTCAGTTAATTGAAGTTCTCTATGTTTCGTTTGTTGTCCCCGGTGGGGGTTGGGGGTGGGGGGTTTATGGTGGTGCACGCTCAGCCCTCTACATCTTGACTGTGCTATGGGAGGAAAAAAGTGTGGCGGGGTGTGTGCTGCTCTCCACTTCGGCACCCATGCTCTACACAACTGCTGACATTTTTTCCAAGGAAATTGTACAAGGGGTGTGTGCACAACTGAAAGCAATGTGTGTGTGAGTGTTAAATGTTATGAATCATCTGTTTTTTCAAACTTAATTGTTTCAGAAATTCAAACTAATTTTGGTTAGCACGGCTGCCTCATAACGAGAAGGTGTGATTGCGTGTGTTATGTTGTGAGTGAGGCCCGGGGACTGGTTGGTGGGCACTTAAGCTTAAACATAAACCCAGAAACACACACAGAGACAAGGGCTGAATGAATCACTTGCTCACTATCTATTTCTTTCTTTTCCTTCTCTGTTGTCTCTGTTTGTCCTCTATGGAAGAGCCGTGTCTCGCTCCTCCCTTAATGCTGTTCACCTGGCTCTCGTCAAGTCTATATAGATGTATATACACTGCCCATCCAAAAAAAGTCACACACTCCAATATACTTCGGGCACATAACGTTGCAGCAACTCCTGATCATAGCACAGCACCCACAGGCTTGTATGGTAGGGACCTATGATGGGTGCCTCACTTCATCTGCCTCTCTTCTTACCCTGATGCTTCCATCACTCTGGAACAGAATAAATATGGACTCAGACCATGCAACCTTCTTCAATTGCGCCAGAGTCCAATCTTTATTCTCCCTGGCAAATTGAAGCCATTTTTTTTTCAATTAGACTTGCTGATAAGTGTTTTCTTAAGGCCACCCAACCTCTTGAGTTCCCTTCCCATTGTGCGAGTGGAAATGCTCTTAACTTCACCATTAAACATAGCCACAAGTTCTGCTGTTTTTCTTGCAGTTTGATTTTACCAAACGTTTAAGTGTTCGCCAATCTCAAGATTTTTTTCTGACCACATTTCTTCCTTGAAAATGATGGTTTCCCACTATCCTTCCAGTTTTCGTAGTTTCAGCAATCTCTTTAGATGCCAATAAGTTGAACACTTCTGAAGCAGATTAACATCTGTTCCATGACCACAGGGTGTGTCTTCCGACATGATTGTTTAAGAAATGAGAAGCTACTCACTTCATCAGTCAGGGTTGAATAACTTCCAGTTGAAACATAATCATCCGTAATTATCCAATGGGAGGCTCTTACCTATTTCCTTAG
>JBBPDC010197636.1:0-14422 GCA_037974485.1 Hemigrammopetersius urotaenia
GACAGTCTTACAGTCATTAGTTACAGGGACAGTCTTACAGTCATTAGTTACAGAGACAGTCTTACAGTCATTAGTTAGAGGAACAGTCTTACAGTCAGTAGTTACAGTGAGAGTCCCGCTGGAGACACTGCGGGTTAAATGTTGCGCTGAAGGACTCAATGGTAGATAGCCAACTTTGTAGTCATTGGGTTCACAGACAAGTGTTTTACCCACCAGAAGTTCAACAAGTTAAACTCCTGTTAAAACAGAACAGTGTAAGCGTGTGAACTTTAATGCTGTCAAGAATTGAGCAGCGTAGCGAGGGTGCACAACAGTCCAGCTGAGCACAGATTTAAAAACAAAGCTTCTCTTTACATCATGCCTGCTTTGTCTGATGAACGGACAAACAGAAATGGACCAAAGTAACATGAATTTACATTCCTTTACCTGTAAAGTACTTTCGCACTCATTTTTTCTGCCCTAAGAATACAAAAGCATTCCTAATTGAAAAAACAGACCTCCTCAGTAAGTCTAACAAGAGTCAAGGCTTTCAGGTCCACTGAGGGAGAATCTAACAGCACTATGTGTGTGTACTTATGAACAAACAGGGTAATAATAATGCAGGTTATTTATAAACATATTTCAAGGCACTCAAAGACACCTTACAATACATAGTCAGTAGTGTGCAGCAGTGTGCAGCAGTGTAACAATTAAGTGTTACATTAAATGTAACGTAATGAGTTTTGTAGCAAAAGCCGTTACCACTAGGTCTTCTTATATGCACCTTAGACTGTATGGATACACTGCTCAGGCCTCTAAGCCTCAAAGGGGGTGAACTATTTGTATTCTAAGTAGGGATGCACCGATTGCAATTTTCTTGGCCGATTCTGATTGCCGATTTTTTTGTAAGTGTGATCGGCCGATAACGATTTTTCCGATACCGATTTTTTCCCCCAGATAACAGAAAATTAGAGCTGCTTTTTTAATGTAACGTGGTAGTTACTTTCCCTGTTTACTGGTTACTTTTATAATAGTGACATATGATAGTGGCAACCCTACAGCAAATACAAACAAAAATCTAAAAATCGGCCGTTTCCGATCTCTGGCCGATCAATTGGTGCATCCCTACTAAAAATGCCTAGTTTTATAGACTAAACCCTAAATATGCCCCCAAATCTGCTCCCAAAACACTTCAATGTCATTTTAACCTCAGTTTAAAGCGTTACCCTTAAAGAAAATGTAATGGTATTCACGTCTTAATTTAAATTCCCTGTCGAGATATGCAACTCAGAAAGTCGCGGGACAAAAGTATTGGGACACTGTGGCAATGTGAACGATTTTCCGGGAATAACTCCTGATCTACTCAGGCTAAAAATACAAATGAGTGCTCGTGGAAAAGGTCTCCTGGAGATCGACCAACGGTGGAGTTTTAAGTGTCCGAGTGCTGCGGAGAAATCGCGCTCCATAAAATGGTTTCAGCCTGCCCAGAGTCCCCTTGTGTGAAAACGTCCAGAAAAAAATATATTTACTGACACAAAAAAGCAAAAATAAAAAAAAGGCAGAGGATATTAGCAGTTTCCGTGTTATTGGGGATTTCCGCATAAAACTATGAGTTCAGTTCTCAAAAACAATCAGTGTGTGACTGAATCGGCGACCCCTGATCCGCAGAAACTGGGGGATTACTGTATACCATTTTAAAAAAACATTAATTCCTTAGGAAGTTAACAACTGTATTTAAAGCTATGATGATTCGTGGATATATTATGCATGTGACTTTTCCCTATGGCACGAATGCTGTAACAAGAGCTGAACTTTAGGAATTTTCTTGTCTATAAATCTACTTAAACAACGGAAATGATAAAAATTTGCTAGGTGTGAAGCCTTCAATATTTTGATGTATGAGGAAGAGGTAAGACTTAGTCAAGCCACTTTTGTAAGTGTCGCTAAAAAGAGGAAACCCACACCAGCAGGATCTCAGAACTGCAACCATGTTTAGAATTAGAATTTTCATGTATGAGTGGTAAATCAAATGCTTGCTGTTCAAGATGAAGTTGTTTAACTAGGTCTAGGTGCTAACACAGATTGCTCCGATTTTATTCAGTTGGGCTTCATTCTAAACATACAAAGCAAATAATATGTCACTTCACTGTCTAGTAAAAGCCTGAAATGCTTCAAAAGCGGTATTAACCATACTATTGGTTAACTAGGTTAACAATACTATTGTTCATTTACTATATTGTTCATTTAAGCCTAATTTCTAGACTATTGTAACAAAAACGTACCATAGATTACTTGATGGTTCTCTGATACTGACTGCCCAAACTGTGACTGAAGTGAACACGTGCCAATATACGATAATGAAGTAGCAGTTCACCCTGAAATGGACCTGGTGTGATAAGGTCAATAATGCATCTAGATGGATACATTATGATCAAGCTTTATTTGTTAACTGTCCAGCTTTTATAGCCTAGAGTGTTACTGGCAGTCCTTCACAGTTCATGTAACAATCCCAGTGTTGTCCTGTCTTACAAAGGTCCAACAATCTAAAGCAGTGGTCCCCAACCTTTGTTTCGTCATGGACCGGTTTATTATCAGAAACTATCAGGGGTGGCACATAAATATACGTATTTATACAAATAAATGAATGGGGATATTTTAAAAATATAATAATAAACGTAAATCCAATGTGTACTCGCAGCTTTATTAACAGCAAGTTTTTTTTAAATTATTTTTTCTGTTCAGCCCTTTAATTGCCTGACACCCATTAAAACAAGGAAAAAAGATTCCATGAATTAATTCAGACTTTTGTTCAATTATACAACACAGAAATCCCCTATATGTAACAAAAAAAAAGATTAAAGCCACATATGCTAGAATAAATGTATGGTATTTGTGCAGAACACATAACAATGGGTGGAGGTAGCTCAGTGGGTAGGATACTTGCCTCCGGACCAAGAGGTGATGGGTTCAAATCCTACCTTCAGCACCACCACTGGCTGCCCCCAAGGAGACTGCCCCCTGTAGTTAGGGAATGGAAGTCGCTTTGGATAAAAGTGTCTGATAAATGTAAATGTAAATAACAGAATAGGTACTGGACGTAAAGCCTTTAAACCCAACAGCCTGTTTTAGAAACTAAATTCATTAGAAAACCACACACACTACAGTGCATGATGCTCAGGACAACTCACTTAACCAAAATAGCCATCACAGAGTGCAAGTTAAATTTAACTCACTTTTTACCAACATTAGGAAGCCACCATTTGACAAGTGGCCTTTTCTTTACACCTCAACTTCACTTGTCTCCTATTACTGCAAACAAATGTGCGAACAAGGCACAGGCAGTCAGAAGAAAACTGTGAAGTTTCCGTCCCCCACTGCCAATACAAATGAGAGTTATCTTTAGTCCGGAAGCAGGCGGCGAACATGAACGCGCGGACTACTGTAATTCATTCATTTCATTAGTTTGTGATTTTAGTGGCTGCTTTATGTGATCTGTGTGTTTTCTAAAAGCTTCATTCTCACAGCTTCGCCCATCTTTCCTCTTGCAGGACTACGGCTTATACAGACATGGAGGAGTTCTGTCCATAAGCTGAAGCCCAGAAACAGTCCTATTATTCAGCCCTTTTTGCTGAGTAAATCTTTGCCTTCGACTCAGCAGGAAACTGCAGCACACTCTATTACTGCAAACGGCCCTTTCCGTGTTCGTGGACGTCAGAACGGCGAGCTGGGAATAACAATGAAATGTGTTAAGGCCACTATATTAAACAGCATACGAACAGAATTATGCAACTGTCTTTTCTAATGTCTCCAAATGAAACCCTTCAGGTTTGGTACAGAGAACTGATCACCTTTGCGAAAACAATGGTGGCCTTTTATTAATGGCAGTGCACGACACTACAGCATTCCTCCTCACTGAACTTGACCTCCAGGTTACACACAACACAAAGTGGGGGGAGGGAACTGCTGAGCTTTGTTTGCCTCTGAAGAAATGGGGCAGGGGAATGAATGTTTTATAAGGACCCACAGCTAGACTACCAATGACTGTGTTCCTAAAATGTACAGGAAAGGTAATATGAATAGCTGTGTTCTGTCTATTGCAAAGTTTGAATATTGTGTGCGTGTGCATGAAATACAGTTATCCCCCAGTTTTACGCAGACCAGGAGTCGCGGATTCAGTCACATGCAGATTTTTTTTTTTAATGTTTTCACACAAGGGAACCCATTCACCTCCCACAACTTTCCGAGTTGCATATCTCGGCAGGGAAAGCACTCAGACACTTCAAACTTCACAGTTCGGTAGATCTCAAAGAGATCGTTTAGATCAGGGGTTATTCCCCAAAAACAGTTCACCTCGCCGCTGTGTCCCAATACTTTTGTCCAGCGATCTTCCGAGTTGCATACCTTTACATTTTCTTTAAGGGTAATGCATTAAACGGAGTTTAAAATGGAATTAAAGTGTTCTGGGAGCAGATTTTACACTATAAAAAGCCATTTTTACACTTTTTTTTTTAACCAAAACACAACAATGCGTTTTTCACTATACACAGAATAATTAACATCAATATTAATTTATGAATTATTCATTTAGATCATGGCAGATCGGTACTATTTTGGTTTCAACCTAATTTACATGTTTTATCTTCTTCTAAAACTCCTGCCACCCCATTAACTAGGTTTCTTGAAACATCATTTGCAATTGCAATGTTGACATTTTCTTTCAGCAACAGCTTCTATCAGCACATACTCATTCCTCTTTTAGGCAGTCTGCTTGGAATCTCACACCATGACTCAAGCACATTTAACCCCGGTCAGCATTTTGTACACTAGAGGTGGTACAACCAATATAAATACAGGTCTCAGGATGCAACCTGCAGCTTAGTGTGCTAAACTGGGGTATAAGACATAGAAGACAGTCCATCCTATTCACTGTCTAGCACTTTTGTAAGTGGCCTTCTAAATATGTACGTGATCATTTTGTAAAACCTGTTCTTAGCTATTTCTGCTTTCTACTCTTTAAATTTTTTAATTAACCAAAGATTAGAACGACTATACTAATGGTTTGAATGATTGGTAATAGTCAAACAATGGCAAAAAAAAAATCTGGCTAAATGAGATTATGAAAGAACAATATTTGCATAATTAATACACTGATTAAAACAAAATTGAAATTGTATTAATTAAATCGGCCAAATGCTGCTATAGAGAGACACATGAGAAACAGACATTGTTTTAGAAGGCTGTACTTCAGCACACTAACACATTACACAATCCAACATACTGTATTATGCCCTTATAATAGGACCACATCAAAACAGGCCTACGTTCTTAATCCCCTCACAGTTTGATTGCAAAATTCAAAAAAATAATGCCGTCTTAAAGAGGAAGTGTAATTTAATGCTTATTGTAATATTTACTAATGTGGCCTAACAAGTCTATTAACGTTGCCTAACGGCTACATTATCTCTCACAGTAAACTAGGTCTAGATAGCATAGATTTGTCTCTCTGGCCTTAAACTGCCATTGTACTTATGTAATAATTCCCTTTTTTCAGGCTGCCACAGACACACATAAGCAATAAAACTTTTCCCCTGAATATCAGACCAGTTATAAAAGCAGTGCTGCTTTACTTTTATCTCTGGGCATGCTATTAACCTCCCCACTGACGAGACATTATTAACAGGCTTGAAAACCTGAAAAGTTAATGGTTAACTACTGTTTGATGAACTTTTGATTAGGATTCTGACTGAGCAAGCATTTTATTTAAATACAATTGAGGAATGGGTGCAGTTACGGGAATACAGTAACCCCTCAGTCTTACGTGGATTTTTTCTGAGAACCAAACTGTATTACCCCACCAGTAAAGCGGTGGCACTAATACACTGAAAAGTTGTCAACCACCAGAAGAAGAAGAAGAAGCAGCCTTCTGCAGCATGTAGCATGGCTGCTCCGTTTCTTGTCCTTCTATTTTAGTGTGGATCATTTAAGACGTCAGGCACTGATGTTGGATGAGAAGGCCTGGATCACAATCTTCATTCCAGTTCATCCCAAAGGTATTTGATAAGGGGTGTCCCAATACTTCCAGATCCTCCATAGTGCATCTGGAATACAGCTACATGTGCTTTGTTCACTGCTGTGTGTATTAGTTCATATGAAAAATAGAAGAAGGGACGTTTGCAGGCTTACGTCACTCTTACAAGTGCTATTGGTCATCAGGCCTCTGAGTCAGGGAGACTGTGGCCATGTGATTTACAGTCAGCCTGAATTTACGTCTAGTCAGAGACACGGTTATCTATTATCTCTTCTCTTTTATGCACAACTGAGTAAACTTGGATGCCATCTTTCTTATTACTGTCTCCTTGTCTGCCGTACAACAAAGGAGTTTATACCAAGATGTTCAGTTTTGAGTCAGCAGTCAAGATCCTCATCAGCGCAGAGTTGGCAGATCTCTTCCAACCTTCCTGACTCCTTTTCTACAGTGAAAAAACTTACTACCAACCCCGCAGGTGGTCTTCAACAGCCATTTGGTTAAACCTGTAGAGTACATTATGCATAGCTGCACTGAATCCTGAATCCAGTGAATCAGCGATCACTCATTGAATCCAATCACTCTAGTCTAAAAATAGCAGTCACTCACAGTGTTATGTTATTAGATACACATGTCCTCAAACCCACCATGGCATCATGATGTCATGAAATAGATAAAGAGCCGGGGTGGTATAATCATACACCAGCTTTAAAACTACAGTGAATATTCTACACGCGTGAAATCTGACATTCTCTCCACGAGGGGTTCCCAACCTTCTCCAACTCACAGCCCACCAAAATTCGCAAAATTCGATTGGCCACAGATCGTTGCTTGATATTTGTTTGCATTTCGAGAAGATTTCACAGAGTCATTCAATTAAAATGCAAACAAATATCAAGCAACGATCTGTGACCAATCGGATTTTGCTTGACTGTATAACAACAATGTAAG
The DNA here is from genome assembly GCA_037974485.1 of Hemigrammopetersius urotaenia. NCBI lineage: Eukaryota > Metazoa > Chordata > Actinopteri > Characiformes > Alestidae > Hemigrammopetersius > Hemigrammopetersius urotaenia. The sequence goes on from JBBPDC010197636.1 coordinate 6,956, forward strand.
GGACAACAAAGATATCCAAACATGTTCTAACTCACTTAACATGACTCACTTAAGACAGCAGATGTTAAGCTTCCAAGTGCTAGACAGACTGCAGTCTTGGAGAAAAGTTGCTGTGGCTCCTTTCCACAGATTTAGGTGCATTTCCATAACCTTCAGGCCAAAGGTAATTTGTTCTGCTTCAAATTGATTTTACAACATTTAGCATTTATTCCTGGTGTTCTCAGTTTTCTCTCCAAGCTCATTCAAAAGGTTTGACCTAAAGTTTAGGGGTTTTTTTCCCCCCCAAATGAACCCATTAAAGTGTGTTTCGTTGATATGTTTGGCTAAATGTTATAAGAGCTTTTTTGTGGCTAATCCTTTCATAGAAAAATTGGATGGCTGCAGCCCGCAGGCTAAAACCCAAAACTGACCTATTTTTCCTAAAGAACGCAACAGTTAGCATGAAATAACTCCGTGATTAAATCTTACATGGACTAGACACTGAAATAAATACAAAAGAGTACAAAAGTTAGCCTGGAATTTACATCCGAATGCCTGTATCTCATCTAGGCAAGAACCATGCAATGCTGACTGTGAGGGGCCACCCAGTCTAATTAATGGTAGGGGAAACACAGACAGAACAAGGAAGCCTTTATTAGTTATTAGTAAAACCACCCATTTCATTCAGTGAACAATAAATGAATGAATGAACATGGATGTCGTAAACAAGTTTGAGAACTTTTACTCACACATATACATGCCATATAAACGTAAATCCATGTATATTGATGCAACCGTCAACACAAACCAATAAGCGCCGCAGGTTTATCCATATGTTTCTGGAGCAGAAGTTTGAACACGGGGTAAAAGATCATTCCTACTCAGAGAACTTGTTAAACCCAGTGGCACAGGTTAAAATCTCAAAAGGTCAAACTTAATGTCAGTTTGAATAAGACCCCACTGACACTTGGCATTAAGACACATCAGAACACACAGAACACCAGAATACAGCACTAAGACTGACCGGAGTCCAGTGTGACTTGAATATGCCCTGTGATCTAACCACTGCAACGGTCAGGGACACATTTGACCGCATAACATCTGCCGCATTAACACCAAAACACCCAGATGCTTCCCGGACAGCATTAAAAGACCACCCAATCAACTACGTCATCATTTAAAAAGCAATTTTTGAACTTGGTCTTCTCTCCTGTTTCCATGTGACCTAAATGTTTGCAACACGCACACGAACAAGGTCTCATGGGTCATTTTCTTCGAACAAACACGGCGAGAGAGCGATGTAGTAAACGTGCACCGCACCCATCCTCCAGTCCTGAAATCGGATCACTAGTGGTCACTGGAGACGCATTCGAGACAGATGGAAATGCCAGGTGCAAACTGTAAACTAGTGATAAGATCACTCATGAATAATGTCAATACCGGGTATGTACAGCTTCTAACACCTAGATATCTAGAACGTTTATTCTTGGAGATAATTGCAACTGACAGCGTGATGCTAGTTACCAGCCCAAAGCAGTAGGAACCCAATATTATTGCCTCAAATTAGAGGTACAACATAGTTTGTGATTTATAAGCAATAAAATATCAAATGACTGGAAAACATGAAACTTTTTAACATTCGGGGGGGAAAAAAGGTCAGGATACAAGCAGTGAGCTGATATTGCATCGCACTGAATGACTTTTAGGTGCCCTGTAACTAGAAAGAAGGCGAAACGGTGCTGAAGGTAGGAGGCTGCCTTGTGACACTACTTGAACTCACGGAAGGCCAGCTGACAGTAAGTTAAAATCATGCACAGAAATAAATACAAACCTCACAAAAAATGCAGTAACATAGTTTAATAACTGGAGCTGCCACTGTATTTCCACTGGCGCTGTGTTCCTGCCTCTCAGTGAGTGTGTGCGGTAGTGTGTTCATGTAAGACACGGTCACTTCACTCCATTGCAATTAGACTAGATCGCAGTAAATCACCCAGCACACGAACAGTGTTCGTAAAATTTGATTTCAATAAATAAATCCGAAGAGGCTAATCTAAAAGTTCTCATGGGTTCAACGATCTTGTGGTTTTTTCCCCATTTGTTTCTAAGAGCCAAAATAATACGGACATTTGCAGGTGATGCCATTTTTAAAACGCCAGTAGCCGTTACTGTTACACTTTTGGTTCTATGTGACATGGGAACGCCAAACAAAGCTCAGCATGACGTCCGACACCTTCAGCATCAACACAAACCGGGGGAACTTCCATTTAAGTAGGTGTATGGCCACCAGACAACCATCTTTACCATTTGTTGCACTTCTTAAGCTCTAAGGGTTCAAATGACTGTCCACTTTTGAATGAGTTTCAGAAAATGAATGGAAACTAAGAAAATAAGAAAATCACCTTGAGTTTATAGACATTTAAATATCTCTTTGGGGTTCCACTGGTAGCATTTCTGTACAGCAGCACACTGTGCCAAAATCTGCACCACCATGGCAAAAATCAATTCAATCAATCATCTAATCAAACACCCGGGAAGCCCGATTCCCGCCCCACCCCCACGTCTGCATACAGAATTCAGTTGGTTAATGCGTTACGTTACACTGTCATTTAGCAAACGCTGTAAATGTAAAGAAAAAGCACACAGACACACACACACACACTCACTCTCTCTGCCCATCCCCCACCCAGTTCTACCATCTAGCTAAAAAATATTCTTGTCAGAACACACTAGTAATGCTCAGAGACATTGTTTATAGTTGCACACCCCCAAAAGACTTCTGACAGAAACTAAGGGCTACGACCACCAGCTACAAAATTAAGATTGTACATTTTGAGTAAAATATCTGTAAATGTGATTTTTCTGAGCAATATTAAAACCAGCAAGAACATGTTGCTTATGATTGTTCAAAACTCATCCGCAGATTGTTCACTTGCTCACTGGGCTATAGGTACCCATTTAGCAAACGCTTTTATAAAACTCTAATAAAAGGAGGCAATTCATATTTTCAGGCAGGTAGGTAAACCGAGCAGACGTTTAGTTAGATGGAGGGCCCTCTCAGCGATGAAAACTGGGTTAGTTCAGCTCTCCTCTCGATGAGTAACAACTGAAATCTGAACTCGTCTACACACTTAAGGACTAGCTAAAGTAACGTGATTACCACTAATGGCATACACTTTTCTGTGGCTGTAGCAATATGCGGGTACTTCTCGCACGCACACACGTTCGCACACACACACACACACACACACACACAGTGAAAGGCTCGCTTCCCACAACAAACCACTGAGTCACACACACAGGTGCAGTTAGGCTGTTACAGTGTGTGAAGCACTGGAGACATTCTTTAACAACTGCAAAATAATACAAACTTGCCTATGAATTCATACAATAAGTGTCTGTACCTCCATAGACAGTGAGGGAACACGATTAACGCAGTGCTGAGGGAGGGGGAGAGTCAAGGAGGGTAAATGTTCAAGCAACGAGAGGACAAAAGAAGAGGAAAGAGAAAGAAGCAACAACACAATGTATATATAACAATTTTGTATTCGAAACATGCTGGTATATCCATTAAGATTTACTTTACTTTTATACACTGAAGAAAACATTATCTTCTAATATGTGTATAGCGATACACCAACAAAAACAATATGTTCAACAACGGTTGGATGTCTGCATGATCTGATGACCTAATTTTGGGCACCGCCCCCTTGCCCCCGAGTCCACCACCTACACGACTATTTTATATGTGTGTGTGTGTGTGTGTGTGTATCATTCACTTGCTCATAGTCACTGGGCTAAATGTACCCTCTTAAAAAATGAAGTCTTTAGATAAAACGGATCAAATGTTTATTTGAATTGTAAATCTGTCTGCTTTTCTATCACTTTCACGTTCAGATTCAATTCGTGCTAAGTTGTTGTACTGCTGTTGTGCCTATTTTTCATACTTTGTTTTAGGGTGTTTCTTGGGATCAAAATGCTGAGCAGATATTATTGGAGGGTCTATCAGCTTTATTAAGCCCAATCCACTCCTAATCCTTTCAGTGTTTTCCCATCCACAGGCCACATTCAGAGCAGAACATGAACTGGTAGCTAGATTATCAGGCAAACTAGGTTAATGAGATGTAATCAGTATAACACACTATCAAGTGGTCATTTAACAAGTACACCAAAAAAACACATCAATCTAGATCTCGTTAGGTGCATATTAAACGGAAGTCATTTTACTGTAATATTAACTGTAGGTTAATTTATTATCTAAATGATGGGGCTACATTAATTATGCCGATGCAAAGGTTAGATTACGTCAACCAAAACTTAACAACAAACTGAACTGTCCCATTTCCATTCCTCACACAACAGTTGTGATGGAATCTGTAACAAGAAAGAGGACCTTTAACATCACGCGCCCATCCGAAATCAGAAAGTACTAATTACAGGCAACCGCCCCTCAACAGCCCAAGACAGGTTCTGACTTCAGAAGGTGATTTCGTTGTGAGCAACTCAGGCGTGAGTGGAAAATCTGTCAGTAAATGGTGAAGTAGTCAAGGAGAGGTGAGCTGGATGAGCCTGAGCTACACAGATCGTCACTGAGAGACAGTATTCTGCACAAGTTTTCTGTCGGCTGCAAGTTTCTACTGTAACTATTAGGGTTATACTACTTTTCACGACGCTCACGAAGGTCTATATCGCACTAGAACAAATTCGCAAACGCAAGTCAAGTGACCTCATGCCACAAGCCTGAGCCAGCCTATAAAAAGCTTGTTAATAAGTTACCAGTGTTTCTGTTGGTTGAATGTGTCCCACCATGTCTAAACCTTACCACTGTGACAAAAAACTAAAATGGAATGAAAACAACGCGCCCAAGAAAGTAAAATTAAATGCCACATTACCACCATGCAAAACACGAAGAATCACTGTTTCCCTAAATTCGACAAAGCTTAATCGCTTGCCCATGACCCACCAAGCCTCTGAATCCACAGGAAACACTGCAGGAAATGAGTCGAATCAGGTGTGCTTCATGAGACAAAACAAAAAAATGTTTATAGTCTAGATATCGCCAGACCTGGGACTGGGAACACCTGCTGAACAACCAAAATCCAGAGACTCCAGAAGCTCAAAATGGAACAAATAAACAAATATCTCTTTCAAAAATAGGCCTCAGAGTCAATTTTGATACATTTGTGAGGTCATTTTAATAATATTAATCACGCAAAGAAAACGTGTTAAAAAAAAAACAAACAGGAATATGAAATATGAGAAGCAGACACAGAGCTGTTCATTTTAAATTAATGTTAATTTATGCTGCTGCCACAGACAAATCTGGAACAATAACAGTCACATTTTAACTAGTTTAGCCCAGATATCACTTTCCCTGCATTATTAATAACTTCTACTAACCTGTCTATGGACTTTAAATGCTATATTACCACTAGTGAATTTTGAGTCTTCGCTTTCCCACTCTGGGTATATTACCTATTTACACCCAACATGAGTATACCTGTGAGATGAGTTGGTTCATTATGTCAGATCGCCCATAAATTTGAGTATAAATTTGAACTAGTGGTGGAGATTATTGACACTGTAATTGTATGTATTTACAAAAAATCATGTTTACCATCAAACTAAAAGCCTTAAGAGAAAGAAATCTTCATAGTCGGTTACTTCCGTTACCATGACTAGCTTAAAAAGCAGAGCTTATAAAGAGTTAGCCAAGACCAAGCATAGCAAAGTCACCAAACATTATAACAAGTGTTACTCTATTAAATCTATACAAGTAGAGTGGAAAACTAGCTTGGGTGTGATTTTATCACCAATTATCTGCGATGCTTACACAGGAAAACTTCACGCCAGTCCCACTCGCAGATTTTGTTCGTAAATAAAATTTAAGAAGCAAAAAGAAAGGAAAACATTACACAACCCAATTTAAAGACAAAGCTGCTGCACAATGCAACACATACAGTCAACATAAAACTCATTTCCCTGATGATGTGTGCACAAAAAAAGTAAGTGTAGCTCAAAAAAGCACAGACTCCTGCACACACTCTGAAACTGCAAGCAACCATCTGGCCATCTTCTCTGGCGTGCAACCTTGAGGCCTTAGAGAAACAGGGTCAACTCCGCAGCACCACACTGGAAATTCAGCAAACAGGCTTGCGACGCCCAAACTGTACACTAAAAACTAAAATTCCTGTCTGCTAGAGCATCATCTGTCTACCATGTGAGGTAGAGAGGGGAGGAAACAACAAAAAAAGGCCTGGCTCTAGATTTCATCTGTACCATCCCCCACATCTTGCATCAATCCACCGTCAAGCACCAGTTACATAACTGTGCCACTCTCGCAGAGAACAGAGAGGGAGACTCAAGACAAAGCTTCAGCTACTGAGAAATAATTCAGCACCAAATTACTGATTCACAACCACTGATTACAATCACCTTCACCACGTCACATTTCGGTCTGCAGTGTTTTTGTTTATTTCTCTAATAAAAACGAATTAATGTGTGCTATAAAAGGAGGACATAAATCTGACAGTGAATTTATAATCATACAGTCTTCAAATGACATTTAAGAGGGCATTGTGAAGGTTTCCTTATAGAGCAGATGTAGGCCACACTGACATAACACACACACACACACAACCCCATCCCCCACAACACCAGCCCAGCTCTTCAGGTCTAAAGTGGGAGCCAAAAGCAGAAACATACCCAGCTATGTCTGTGTGTGTTTGTGTACATATACATTCATAAATATATATGTACACACACACAGACAAACATGTACACATACATATACACACGTTTTATATATACATACACATGTACATATTTATACACATTATATATATATATATACACACACACACACATACACACACACACACACACACAATGGAGAAGCCTGGAAAACAAGTGTGTGAAACCCACTCCAGTGCAGGGCAGTCAGTCTGAGAGCGGGGCTCCCCTCCCCCACACAGGCTGGAACTTGGTTCCCAGCCACACTGCTGTCATGTGGATATGCAATTATTTCTCATCAGGTCAACATCGCTGCAATAAACATTCCCAAAGAACTGCCCACCAACAATAAAACACAACCTGCAGCGTTATGATGAATGTGGAAAGTGTTTGGTGCACTCCTCTCCACTCTGCAAGACCCATGTCCCATGACCATCCAGTCTACCAGATAACACACACTGCTGGTCCTGAAACTTACTGACAAAGGTCAACACGGTCCAGTAGGCAAGGAAGAATTAAATAATACAACCAAACCATGTTATTTATCCATGATTATATAATCATTAATAATAATACACATATGTAAGATTTTTGTATTTCATAATAAGTCTAAATAAATTAACATACATATACATTTATGTATCATACATTGATACATCTATATATGGATACATGCAGTGCAATACATATACAGTATATACTACAAACAATATGTCTACACACCCTAGTGTGTATGTGTGTGTGTGTGTGTGTGTGTGT
>JBBPDC010197645.1:0-14421 GCA_037974485.1 Hemigrammopetersius urotaenia
ATTTTTCCCTGCAAAATAAGTGCATGCATTTTACTCCTTAAACTTCCCTAACACACAATATGTTTGAATTTTTTCATATCTTGGTGGTTATGATAGTGAAAATGTAGGTTTTATACTCGCCAATTGTTGCCGATGGGAAACTACCTAGTCTAAATTTAACCTATTTTGACCTATTTGACCTATTTACACCCACTATGTGGTACATGTGTAGGGAATGGTAGGGAACCCTCTAGACCCTCTGTGACGACTCACACGGCGCAGGGCCGGTGGAGGGCCATCCATTCACTGAAAAGATCCAAGACCCCAAGGCCCGTCCCCCAGCAGGGTGGATCCCACCGCAGTGACCCAGCTGGTCACCCCCCGACGGGAGGCTGCTCTTCCCACCAAGATCTCATGTAACACCCCCTAGCCTGACCGCTGATAGTTTTAAGTTGTGTAGAAGAAAAAAAAAAAAAGAAAAAAATAAGAGAAATAGAATAAACAGCCAAAACCTTTGACAGCTAGTGTAACCAGCTCTATGACTATGTATTATGCTAGTGGCAACAATTGTTGCCGTGCTTACATTTACTCTTCTTATGGTGAAAAGATGCATGCAGGCATATAATTCTCATTAAACAATAGTAGTAGACCCTTTAGAAAATATGTGTTCAAAACATGTACAAGTTTGAGGCATACATCTCTTTCCAGAGGTGCAGACTGGATGTAGAGGGGTGTGGTCATGTCTCCATTCACACAAGTCACATGACATTGATACAATTTAGGGGAGACAACCTCTTTTTAAATTTTTTAACTTGCATTAGCTGCACAAAGCCAAAACAACACTTTTAGAGCGTCCAAAAAAAAAAAACCGGCAACAATTGTTGCCATTGGGATTAAATGGGTTAAGTAATGTGTACTTAATTTACCCTTTGGTAATTCTTGGCAAGGCATCCTCCTGCAAAACTGATTTGTTTGGACCAGCTTGATGGAAAACATTGTTTTTCATTAGTAAAGTCCATACCTCAAAAAGTTCAGAGGTGAGGAGGAGTAACAAAGAACTGGGTTTTTTTTGTTGGTGGTTTCATTTTTTTCCTCCACATTGAGTGATTTCATTGTCTTCCACTTAATCTGGAAGAATGTCATTACTTAAAATATTTTAATTTGAGGGAAAATGGGTGAACATCCTTTGAATGAGGTTCCATTACTTCTGTGAGAGGTTGTAAAACGCTCCATTTTACTGTGCACACACTGAGCTTTTTGGACCATATAGTCATTAGATACATCCATCTCTGAATGACATCCAATACACTACATGGACAAAAATATATAGATGCCTCTGCAGCTATAACAGCTTTCACTCTTGGAAGGCTTTCCACAAGATTTAATTTGTGCTCCTTCATTCTGTAGAACATTTATGAGGCGCTGATGTTGGACGAGAAGGCCTGGCTCACATTCCCCGTTCCAGTTCATCCCAAAGGTGCTGGATGGGGTTGAGGTCGGGGCTCTGTGTGGGTCAGTCAAGTTCTTCAACACAAAACCCATCCAGCCAATGTCTTTATGGATGTTTGCACTGGGGCACAGTCATGCTAGAACAGAAAAGGGCCTTTCACAAAGTAGGAAGCATGGCGTTTCCAAAATGTCTTAGTCGGATGAAGCATTAAGACCAAGCTTCACTGGGAGCAAGGTTTTAGCCCAAACCGTGAATTAAGAGGGGTCTCAATACTTTTGTCCATGGAGTGTATGTTACATCTGCCGAACTGCAAAAAGAATCACCACCAGAGGCGCCCCCCACACACCCTTTACATCCAGCCGGTCGAGATGGTCATGGCTGAGGGCTCCAGCGTTGTGAGGAGGAACAGACCAGGCACCAGAGCGAAGGTAAATCAGCAGGCTGGATATTTCTGAGCAATTCTCTGTAAGAAACTGAAATCTGGAGTCTGGTCTCTCTGTACGCGGAGAACGGCACCTACGGATAGCTAACTCGCTAAAAACATTCCGTTTTATTGACTTTCTGTAGACCATCTGTGACAGTATGTCTAATGTAGAGACCATTTACGGTAAACGCAGTACAGACTACCTTTCTTACCAGCTGCCATATAGATAAGTACAAAATCCCTGTCCTGAAATCAGTCAGAATCATGATTAGCCGCCTCTGTTTAGTAGCCTAGCCGTTAGCCAATAAACACATTCCCCCGGTAGACCACCAAACACGCAATACGAGACCGGGTTGTTGGTCAAATTATTTTAGTTTTCTTTAATCTAAACGTTTGATTAGAAGCACATTATATGGACAACAGTGTTGGGACAGCGAAGGGCAGTCTTAATGCTTCCTCATACCAAGACATTTTGGACAACGCCATGCTTCCAAATTTGTGGAAACAATTTGGGAATACCATTTTCTTTTCCAACATGACCGTGCTCCAGGGCAGAAAGCAATCATAAAGACATGTTTGAATGAGTTCGGCGTGAAAGAACTTGACTGGCTCGTACATACAGTGCTCCATCCAAAATCTTTGGGATTAACAGAAATGGAGATTGCGAGCCAGGTCTTCTCGTCCAACATCAGAAACACTCCGAAAGCCTTCCAAGAAGTGTGAAAGGTGTTCTGGCTGCAGGGGGTGGGGGTAACTTGGTTGGAAGTACACTATATGTCCAAAAGTTTGTAGACACCTGATCACACAAACACTCTTCTAAAATCAAGAACTTATTCCCTCATATTCAGTGAGTCTGCAGCATATTCTGCTCTTGCACAGAGCTTGCTGAGCTGAGAGGGTTGGATTGCATTCAGCTGTCAGAGCATTAGTGAGGCCAGGTGTAATCTCGGATGTATTGTAAAGAGATCAAGAGAACCTAGTCCCACTGCTTCACATCTCAATGTTGGGGGCCTTTATACTCCACTCGACTGCTCAGCTGCAGTTATGCAAGAGTTGCATTGTATTGGCTGTGTTTTCAATTGATTGTGTGCAATTTAACACCTCTTAATAATAAGGGCACCTTAAAGGAGCTGGTCTCAGTGGCGTCTTGGACGTGACTATACATTGCATTACATTATATTCATTTGGCAGACGCTTTTATCCAAAACGACTAACAATATGAGGACAGTTTCATGACAGTGTGAGAACCAGAAGAGAGATACAGAGGAGATTGGAAATATAGGTTGTACATCTTGTAAGTCGCTGCTTGGGTAGAGTCACAACACAAGAACACAATGAATATAAATTATTTCTGTTCTGCGTTTTCTGTCCTGAGGCTGTTACTTCATGCACGACTCCCATACGAAAACCATTTCAGTGTCTCATGGTGAATTTAGCACAATATGAATATTAATGTGTAGGCCAGGTTTGTACAACCTTCAAAAAAGTTTCTACATAGGTTTCTTTAGTACATTTGTGTATGACTCTATGAAGAACTTTTCAAAAATGCTTATTTGTAACACTCAAAAGGTTACAAAGTTACAAGTGACCTTTGTTTTGTTTTTTTAAGGTTCTCCCTTAGAAAAAGACTGTTTAACAAGGCTGAGATTCACCAAAGCAGTCATGGTTATTTGAATGTTCATCATCTGAAATAACACACACAGCATTATATTCTCTGATACTTCATGATAACAGAAAGTAAAGGAATTTATATTTTCAGCCCTTAAAAGTTTTCTCCCTGTTTGGCAGGACTTCTATAACTGGCCTGATGAGTCTTTCGAGGAGATGGATAGCACTCTGGCAGTGCAACAGGTGGGAGTTTTCACCTTTTTATACTTGTCTCGGTGGATTTAGACATTTAAAAAGTAAGAAAGAAAGAAATACTACTAATTCCTGCTCCTTTGCTACCAAGAGCTGTGCTGAATCTACAGGGTGTTTCCGTTTTTACTAGACAAAGTTTTTGCTTTATTCCAATCATCCCCGCTTATCTATATTTCAGTGTAACCTGGTGATCAGTGCGGTCTCTGTTTTGATCTTTTCAGTATATCCAGCAAAACATTCGCTCCGACTGCTCCAACATAGAGAAGATCATGGAGCCTCCAGAGGGACAGGATGAGGGAGTGTGGAAGTATGAGCATCTCAGGTAACTTTCGTTTGTCTCATCAAGAAACATTCGAAGAGACTCATGAGGTATTAGAACAAAAAGGACAGTTCTTATTTTGCTCGTTCTGTTCCTCATGCAATAAATCAAATGTACACCAGTTCCCAGATCTGACTGATCAGCTAAGACATGCTTTTAGTCTAAATTTAGCTTCTTTTACTGGAGCTAGGAAACTAACAGCACTAGCAGTCAATTGGCTGAATGTTAAATGTATGTACTTCTCCTAGCTGGCTCAAATCACAGCCAGCTCTTCATTAAGGTGGGGCAGACTTGTCAATGTGGTTTAGGACATAGTGTGACTTACTTTAAGCTATAAAACAAACAAACAAAGCCATTTTGGACTGATTTCTCAAACCACCTCAGGAGCAAGAGTTGCAACAATGAATACAGAGGAATCTGGTCCTAGATCAGTCCTCCTTACGACTGACTGGGAATATCAGCCCTGGTGTTGTCTGAAATGGCTGTGTGGAGCCACCTACACCCACCTTCTTCTTCCTCCCAGGACTCGATCCCCCATCACTGGAGATAGGGCCTTCTCCTGCGCTGCCATGACTGTGGAACGCCCTACCCCCACATTTGAGGGCTCCACAGACTGTAATATGTTTTAAGAAAAGCCTGAAAACGTTTCTCTTTAGCGAATGTTTTCAATGATTGCTTGCTGTTGTTTAATATTTAATGTTTTACTCCTCTCTCCTCTCTCAATATAAATAAAACGTATGGCATGTTATTATTTTCATCTGTTTTGAACTGTGCTGTCTACAGTCTTCATATTCATTTCTTTCATGTGTCTTTCTTATTTGTTTCATAGGCAATTTTGTTTGGAGCTCAATGGCTTGGCTGTGAAACTTCAGGTACTTTCAGTCGCAATCTATGAAAATTACTGTCACCACCCATGTTGACCTAATTTAGCACTTGGTCGATAAGCTGTTGTACTCTCAGTAAATGTGTTTTCTTTTCTTGCTAATGGTTTATTCCCTGTTCTTGCAGAGCGAATGTCACCCAGACACATGCACCCAGATGACAGCCACTGAGCAGTGGATTTTTCTCTGTGCTGCCCACAAGACCCCTAAAGAGGTGAGCATAAATGTGATACCTCTCCGCTTCTTTGTAGACCCCTAAACTTCTGTCCGAATCAATTTCCCACAAGCTGTGCACCAAACATTAAGGGGGCTAAAAGGTCCTGTGTGTAACAAGTGTAAAAGCCAAACTAAACCAGCTGTGTCAGAACCCTGTCTTGTGATGATGCATAATTGTTCCACTGTCCTTTCAGTGTCCTGCCATTGACTACACAAGGCACACCTTGGATGGAGCAGCATGTCTCCTGAACAGCAATAAATATTTCCCTAGTCGGTGAGTCTCTTCACACGCTTTGTTATGAAACCATAACACTTATTGTGTAGACTGTTTTTATACTGCACGTTTTCATTGAACACCTGGTTAAATTACATGTTTTAGTTTTTTTTTTATTGTGAAAAAATTAAGTCTTAAATTAAGAGAGAATAAACACCTCTACAGCGAACACAAAGTATGTGGTCTTATATTTACTCTGAAAACCAACAAAATGTTGAAATGGGACTAAGATAATGAATTTAATTCAGCTCCAAATTGAACTTTGCACTGTTCTTTCCATAACATTAGTATTTTACACATGACTAGAAAAGTGGCGCTTATGTCAAAATAATATTTTCAACAGTATAAACAAAGTGCCTATGGCTGTGTGCTCAAGGTGTATATGCATCTCTGTGCAGTGTCAGCATTAAGGAGTCATCGGTGGCAAAGCTGGGCTCAGTGTGCCGTCGCATCTACAGGATCTTCTCCCACGCCTACTTTCACCATCGCCAAATATTCGACACGTATGAGGTTTGTTGCAGTTATTTGAGCTGTTTGAGATTATTTGAACCATTATTTGGCAAATACATGTACATTAATGAAAGCAGAAAACACCTTTTATAGAGACACTTCACTGAACACTTCATACTGATACTATAAAACCTTTAGAGGGCAGCGATGAGGAACGTTTGGTAAGGGTGGCTTTGAGAATTATTGGCATACAAGGGAAGCGGGGATACATGGGTATGGAAACAAGATAGCTAATTAGTGAGTGTTGTCACTTTAGGCTTTTGCTTTATTGGTTGAAAATGATGAACAAGAAAGGCGAATAAATTGATAAATGCAATCATTTGTATGGAGATTGACTGAGCTACTGTAATCCCATGGTTGTGACGTGTACTTAAACATTTTTTTCATGTAACTGGATCAATATGGAGAGGAGTCCATATCAAACAGAAGAGCATTGAATAGAGTGGAAAAACATACACATCAAAACAAAAGGCTTTTTTTGGACAAATTAATTCATGAGAAAATGTGAATGTGTCAACTGAATACAATCCATCCTTAAATATAACCAGTGCACAGCTGTGTTTTTCAGTCTGTAGTATTTCAAATGACCTATCTTTTACCTCTCATTTTGGTAGGTATTCTGCATGTCGCTGTTTAAATACGTTCGTTATATAAATTGAATTTCTCTTCCAATGAGGCATTTTAAGTACCAGGCCTAGGAAAGCAGTATAGCTATACATTGATTGCAATTAAAGGTTAAGACAGCGATGGTGTAATTTCTACAGTATATTTCCACACTAAACTATGGTATACAGAATACAGTATTACAGCAGAAATGAGATGTTTGGGGGGGCCCTCATTTTCAGAACGTGTTCTCTAGACCTGCCAGCAGGTGGCAGCTCTAGACAGTGTTTTAAACATCCAGTTATTGATTTGCGAAGAGTACTGATATAGTTGTTTAGTTCATACACTGTTTACCTCTGGCTCTGCCCATTTTAAAGCCTCCCTGATCTGCAGCTGATTCTGACCTTCTTTCCTGTGTTAACTGTCCACAGAACGAGACGTTCCTGTGTCACCGCTTTACTCGCTTTGTGATCAAGTACAACCTGATGTCTAAAGACAACCTGATCGTTCCTATTCTGGAGGAGGAGGGTCAGAATGCCTCCACTGGAGAAAGTGAAGCCTGACCTCCAGCTTGGAACTGAAGTTTACATCTGGAGCCTCCAACCTGCTTTGCTTTTTCATTCGCCCCTCGTCTCTGCCCAAGCCAAAGCCCCTCTTTGTATATGCCTCTCGTTCTGTTGCGTGACAAATCATGCCAGTCTTTTAGCTAGCGCCCTGTCTTTATTTTCCTTTATTTTAAATGTATGGTGATATTCACCCGTTTTCTTTCTTATGAGGTGTCTTATCCAGCCTACTGTATTTATTTTTGGAATAAACTAAAGATATTTTCGTTATGATTGATGTTAATAAAAACCTACCCAGAACTGGCTTTGATCTCCGCTCCATAAATGTTCTACAGGGTCATCCTGGGCCTCCTTTAAAATCTTGGTGTCAAGACTTTTATGGACCAAGACCAAAAAATGGTGTCAAAGTTTGTTTACTAGTAGAAGAATGAGGTTTAAGGGACTCCTGATCCCAGAATATTTTAATGCATCAGGTGTTTATTAACATAATCCCAGTCCAGTGCTGAAACGTGGTTGCTTAGTTTATGTTTCTGCAGTGCTGTAGTGTTTTAAAGTGGAAATTCAGTTTAAATCATTATACAATCAGAAATACTGCAGAATAAGGTTTCCAGATCATCAGATTGTTCAATCACGTTTGATAAGTCAAAATGATTAGTAAAGTTAGCCTTCTGGGAAGTGGCCAAATAGCATAACACCTAAATTGCACTGCTTTTAATATAAAGTGTAAGAGTGTTACACAAGACCCCTAAAGCCTTATTGAATTGTCAGACGATGCTTAAAGACATTTTTGTGCTGAAAACTGTTGTGCATGTTAGATCTAAAAAACAAAACCTTCCTGTGGTCAAAACTGTAATCAAAAACTCCAGATAAAGATGCAGTCTCTAAGCCTCTCCCCCATGAAGCCGCAGTTCAGAGGTTTTAGTAATTCGCAAAATTCTCCTTTTGGAACATAAATATTAATGTAAATTTAACTACTGTAGACTGGCTGCTGACCTGTAATGCTTCTCTGGCAGCTGCAGTCCAGCATTCCCACAATAGAACAGTGTTCCATGGGTTCTGCGGAGTGTTCTTGTATTTTTTTTGTTCTTGAAGTCTTATAGTAATTTACAGTAATAAAAATACATTTACCTTCTTATACCAAAGAAAAAAATGCACATACACATTAGCACTGAGAGATGGCAGTTTAGTTTACATTTTCTTAAAGGTAATGTATTAAGCAGAGTTTAATTTGAGATTAAAGTGTTTTGGGAGCATATTTGAGGGCCTATTTAGAGTTTACGCTATAAAAATGGGCATTTTTAGGCATTTTTCCCTCACATCACAAATTTACAGTTTTTCACAATTTGTGGGTGCTCTTAGAATTGGCTTGAAGTAAACACTAAAACGCCAAATTTCAGTGTACACTTTTAAAGACAAGTAAACAACAAACAAAGGAGTTGGTACACCTGGTTTAATATCAACACCAATAAGTGGTATATTACACATTGTTCAAATATTCAAATACTGCAGCCGGTAGGTAAAATCTACACAAATCGGACCTTGATACTATATGGCTTATTAAATCAGCATATAAAGCAGCATATGTTCTACAACATACTGTTCTTATGGTCTGTTTTAGCATCACTTAAAGAAAGACAAACATTGCCAGTAAGGAATCATATTAGAATCGGCAAGAATACAAAAGGTTAACATGCTTTAAAGGTTTCGAATATGACATCCAGGTCAATAGTTAACATTCTTAGTAGCACCACTGGTGCTCAAGTCCTAAATCAACAAAATCTGTGAGGCTTAATACCCAAAATGAACGAGTGGAGTACCCAGAGAGTTGTCCCCGTGATCAATACTTCACTGAAACACCGCCTGCCTCCACAAGTGAAGCCGTGTGAGGGAGCAGCAACAGTGTGCATCACCTTCCCTTTCAGAACTGTGAACCGAAACTGTACAGACGAACACTTGACACTCCACAGCAGATTCATGTACACTGTACACGACTCCAGCACCACTTGAACTGAATACTCCAGACCAACACAGTCTTCAGTGTCCAGACGTTTTTGCTTTTCACCAGAAGAGGGTCTGAACTGTGGCCTGCGTGCCCGTTATAAAATTTACAGTGAGAAAAAAAGGAACACCCCCCAACAAATGTCTGTCCACAGAAAGCATTACCTTAATGGGCCCATTTGCTTCTTGCATTTCATTCATTTCCTAAAAGTGGTGCTAATAGCGGTCCTGGGTTTCAAGCCCACAACCATCTGATTACAGGGCAAATTCCCCGACCACTAGACCACCAGCTGCCCTGTCTAATATTGTAAAGATCCTCAAAACAGCTCTGACCCATCTGGCACAGGCTATGGATCAGACTAGCTTGTCCAGCATGTCCCACAGATTGTGTTCTGGGAAATTTGAAACACACCACATTAAATTCTTATATATATAAAAAATTTGTTTTCCATAATATAGCCCTTTAAAATGTCTGGCTTTTCAAAGAGGACAAAGGGCTCATTCTGTTTTGCAGCCTGGATGTCCTCAGTTTCGACAAAAGCACGTACAAAACACACAGCCCGCAAAAAAATGTTTACATCCTGCAGTGAGCTGTAGAGGACCTGCGTCTGAGCCAGAGTTTAGACTCGAGTCAATGCAGGTGTCTAAAAAAAAAAACCAACAAAAAAACCAAAAACAGGAAAACTATCTGAGGAACAATAAAATGGGAAAAACAGGGAGATTTGTGTGACAGTAGGGGTGATGGGATGTGACTCCAGATGTGCACTGGAAGCACATCATGGTCATTATTACTGTTTTTGTGTTCGCTAAAGAAAGTCTAGGGTTGGGTGCACATTTCCTTATGGCCATTTTTATAATAAAAAGGTAAAAAAATTTAAAAAAAAAAAACCAGAAACACTGACACAAAATTCACCCCCTAAGGAAGTTATGGCTTCGTAGAAAAAAATTAAAAGTGCTGAAAGGGATGCAAAAATGTTCAATGGAAAGAATAAATGCAAAAAAAAAGGCTCAACCTTCTAAAAGCCATTTATATCACACACTTGATTGTCCCTGTTGAAGCAGACACTGTTCGCTGTGTTTGGGCTGGTCACATACAGGTGACCTCGGCTGCCCCGTCATCCTGCTCAAATCCCCCCTCCTCCAGATGGGACAGGGCACTGGGGTAGCCCCCTCCAAACACAGGAAAACCCCCGATGCCCCCTGAGCAAGGAGACAGTGCACCACCATGAGGGACTCCAACCCCTCGACTCACTGAGTGACTGACCACCTCTCTCCGAACAGAGCCCACCTGAGAGACAGCAAGAGAACAGCACATAAAGCATCTCCAGGACCAATGACTGTTTTTCTAAGAAACAGTAAGTACACAATATCCACTGATAACACACTTAAATATGTCTGTCACCCCTAATATCAGTGCATTATTTCTGCTCTCTTTATTTTCTATTTATATCCAAAGGTCCCCAAGTTTTTCCTCTACATATTACGCCTTGCAGAAGTATTCAGTACTTAGATTTAACTTTAAAAATGTATTTGAAATTTTGTCAGTAGATCAACAAGAACCCAAAACTAAACACACAAAAAAGACTTCTTGCATAAGGATTTAACTGCAGAACAGCTTTGGGTCTGTTGGGGTAAGTTTCTACCAGCTTGGCACAGTTTGGGAGCGATTTTTACTCCGACTGATCAGGTCGGTTGGATGACACAGATCTGTCTCCTGACTTTGACTTGGCCATAGTGAAATAATCGCCTGTAGCTGTTTAACCACATATGGGCTGCCCCGGCTGTGAATCTGGGATCACTGTTTTGCAGAAAAGTTTCGGTTATCTGGAATTTGCATCAGATTTGAAAAACTCGGAAGAGTATGTTGAGGAACAGGCAGGTTTGTGCAGCTTGAACCACAAACGTTATCCCACGTCTGAACCGGGTCAATGCTTTATGGCAAAC
Source organism: Hemigrammopetersius urotaenia (assembly GCA_037974485.1). Taxonomy (NCBI): domain Eukaryota; kingdom Metazoa; phylum Chordata; class Actinopteri; order Characiformes; family Alestidae; genus Hemigrammopetersius; species Hemigrammopetersius urotaenia. The sequence continues at coordinate 11,022 of JBBPDC010197645.1, forward strand.
TCCAGGTGAACTTTCTAAAGATTCACAAGTAGAGGAAAACTGTAATCTAGACAAATCTGATAACCTTCTGCAAAGCGCTGAAAGTTTCAAAAACTGCAAGAATCTCATTAAACTTAAAGCTATAATATAATAAACAGGAAACTAAGAGCACAATGAAAATAAATTACTAAGTAATTTTATCTACAATTAATCAGATTTAAGCATAAATCCTCACCATACCTCGCTCCGTTGCTGTGGTGACTGGGATTTAACAGGCCTCTGCAGGAACACCACTTGTTTGGTGGCAAGATTTCCCTCACTGCAAAGCAACAAGCCGTCAGAGGCACAGAAACATGGGCAGAGAGTGTGAGGTGTGAGATGGGTGTTTGTGTCTTGTCTTGCCTGTCATGCCGAATGATGGGTGTGGGAAGCACACAAGTCAGCAACCAGCCAAACTCAGCCAGAGTGTGAAGTAGTGGCCCATAATCCGTCTTCACATCAGAGTCCTGAGAAAAGTGTAAAGTGTCCATTTGTCATAGGCGAACACACCATAGCACAAAGTGAACAGTACCAAATTCTTCTCTTAATTTAACCCGTTCACCAAGTGAAGCAGTGAGCAGCCAGGAACACAGCAACCAGGGAGCAGTGTGTGGGGATTATACCTTACTCTAGAGTACCTCAATGGTGCCAATAGCAGTCCTGGGTTTCAAACCCACAACATTCTGTTCGCAGGGCCAATTCCCCAACCACTAGACCACCCAGCTGCCCTGCCTAATATTGTAAAGATCCTCAAAACAGCTCTGACCCAACAACACATCGGACGCAGGCTATGGATCAGACTAGCTTGTCCTGCATGTCCCACAGATTGAGATCTGGGAAATTGGAAGGCCAAGTCAACACTTTGAACTCTGTCATATTCCTCAAACCATTCCTGAACAATGTTTTCAATGTGGCACATACTGGACACATCCTGCTGAAAGGTCACTGCAATTACATAACTCTGTTGCCATTAAGGGGCATACTTGGTCTGCAACAACGTTTGTAGGTGGTATATGTCAAAGTAACATCCACATGAACTGCAGGACCCAAGGTTTCCCAGCAGAACACTGCCTGGAGCATCACACTGCCTCTGCCACCATGCCTTCTTTCCATATTGCAACCTGGCGCCACCTTCACAGGTCCCAGTCATCCACATGATTTAAAAGATTACAGGATTCATCACACTTTCAGTGCTCAATGCTCCAGTTTTGATGGGCACCTGCCCGCTGTATACATTTTCTTGGGTGGACAGGGGTCAGCATGGGTACTCCGACAGGTCTGCAGCCACACACCCCCACACACAGCAAGCTGTGGTGTGCACTGTGTGTTCAGACACCTTTGTATATTAGAAACCTTCCAGCAATTTCTCCTGCCACAGCTCCTCTGTGGGACTGAACCAGATGGGCTAATCTTACTCACAGACATCAGTGAGCCTGACCATCAGTCCCTGCTCCAAAAACAGACCCCTCTCTTCCAACTTAGGAAGGAGTTGTTAATAAGCAAATGTTAAAATAAAATATGCTGTGTAATTTTTTGGCTAACCTCAATAACTGTCCACTGCTCCACTACGATGGTGTCGTTGGCTGGAGGTGCAGAGCTTCTCTCCTCATACACAAACAGACCCTCTAAAGATCTGGGCACCGGCTCACCTGTGAAGAACACAGAGCAAACTCTCATTTGCTTCATCTAATTTTGGAACTCTAATGCTGCTTTCCTTCACTATCAGTAGTGAGTGACACATGGGTCCATACATCAGCTTCTAGACCCATGTCCTGAGAGTCACACACATCCTGACAGCCTGTGGATTAACCAGCCGGTGGATTTTGATTTATCCACCATGCAGCGTGCACTGGGTCTCAACAGAGCTGATAATGTGCCAGTGACCTACTAAAGACGACACTGAACTACTTAGAAGACAAATCAGAGAGAGAGAGAGAGCGAGAGAGAGAGAGAAGCAGAGAGAAGGAGAGATAAGGGGGGAGAGAGAGAGAGAGAGAAGCAGAGAGAAGGAGAGAGAGAAAGAGAGAGAGAAGGAGAGATAAGAGGAGAGATAAGGGGAGGGAGAGAGAGAGAGAGAGGGGGAGAGAGAGAGAGAGCGAGTGAAGAGAGTGAGCGAGTGAAGAGAGTAAGAGAGAGAGACAAAGAGAGAGATTTAGTGTGAAAGTTTGGTGTGCTCTCTTTCATGTTCTACATTCTCTGGCCCCAGATGTCCTGACACACACACACACATATAACAGTTATTAGTCTGCTGTGAAACAGGAAGTGAGGTCGTGAGGTTGGGACGTGAGTTCTAATTATAGCTCTGGTGGGAGAGGACAGGCGAGACAGGGGAAGAGGAAATAAACCAAAAACAGAAGATTTGGGAGGGGGGATAAATACACTTTTTTTTGTTGATAAGGACAAACAAGGAACACATCATATGAGAATCATATTAGGAGACATGGGAGAACTGAGCCATTTAGGACACAGCTGAAAGAACAGTTCATAATCTCCTCTTCCTCTTCTTTTGGAAGGAAGTGGGGAGGAAACCTTTCCTAGGTCACACTCTCATTTGGCTTTCCCCCCCACCATCTTATGGTCAAAAAACCAAACCAATTCTGAAGGATTGTCTGGAAAGTTATTTAATAGTAATACTAAATTAGGTTGGACAAGTTAGACCCTCACCTTTAGGCGTGTCCCAGTACACAAACGAGTCCACCAATGACCAGCCCTTGCGGTAATAAGCGGCGGTCAGTTCTAACCAATCGGCCTCCAGAGCGCTAACGACTTGGCCCTTTCGGGACACGCGCATGGACAGCGCCCCCTGGTGATAGCAGCAGGCCAGAGCGTCCAGTGGAGCGCAGCCTGGAGCCCAAGAGTGGAACAGCACCAGCAGCCTCAGGTCTGGAGAGCAGAAAGCAAAAAAAGAAAACAGGACAGGTATAAATCTCTGATCCCACAACAATTTTATATTTTTAAAAGAAATGGTCCAGTATCATTTTTTTGGGAATTATTATTCATTTCTTTTTTTGTTGTGGCTCAAAACACTTTTTATTTCACTGGATACACAAATATGACATGGCCTAGTATATAAAGAAATGCATTTTGTAATTATTATGTACAGGTACAATTGATTATTAAAGCAATAAGCCATGAGAGGCTGTGAGTTACAGTGATTTCACCACAGGTAAGGGGTGTTGACCTTGTGGCATCACTCTAAGGATAGATCATATGATCCCTGAATTTATGTAAATAACTGAGCTTTACTGATGCCAAAACATGTTTTTTGCATCGTATATACATAAACACTAGTGGCGCAACGGATAAAAAAAATCCCGGTTCGGATCGGATCATGGTTTTAAGTCACGGATCGGATCAGTTTTCGGATCAGCAAAAAAAAGAC